>JAVDOI010000014.1:19986382-20128882 GCA_032191485.1 Leptoclinus maculatus | reverse complement strand
TTCAGATGCTGTGGTGTAAGTCTGTGTCTCACAGTAATACTTATATGTTATCTTTATTTCTAAACCACTGATTCAAGGAATGAATCTGGGGAAATGAGCGTACTAACGCTTACTACTACAGGGCTGCACCGTGTATAATACATCATAAACCACATTAAATATAGAGGGTAATTCACCTTACATGCCTGAGTTTCAAGCTACATACTGTGGGTGTGAGTGAAAATCTATAGTGACACAAATAATATAGGCTTAAGTATACAAAACATGTATTAAAAAGAGATACTGTAACATTTGCAACCTTTACCCTACGACTATGTACATGGTGTTAACTGTTGGTGTGTGATTTACACTTTACTTTAAGCTCTTAACTGCGTGATCCTTCATCTCATGCAATAGTTATATGTTACATATAATGCGTGTGTGAAGAGACTGTGGCTCAGTGGTGCTTGAGGAGCTAGCCAGACATCGCCTGGACATCGTGGCATGCCACCGATGGCCTGCCAACTGACCTGTGTGTGTGTGTGTGTGTGTGTGTGTGTGTGTGTGAACCATTCATGTGAGGTTATACGATGCTCCTGCCAATCCTCTATTGTGTGTGTGTGTGTGTGTGTGTGTGTGTGTGTGTGTGTGTGTGTGTGTGCTGGTAATGAATGTGTGTTTGTGCTGGCGGTCAAGGAGGGCGCCTGGGAGGACTGGTGTTTGATTGGCGCGTGCTGCCGAGATCTGCTCCTTCCTGTTAGCGTACGCATCACTTCCTCTCACCCTGCCCAGAGCTACTGCCTCGCCGTCTCACAATCACTCTGACACGATTCCCTCTCTTCTCCTTATTTTTTTCCCGTCCTCTTCTTCCTGTTCTCTCTGTTGTTCTCCTCTAGTGACTTACTGTCCTTCTTACTCTGTCTTATATGACTCGGCCTTTCTTTAAATGCCTCCCCGCATCTCTGCTCCCATTCCACTCATTTTCTTTTTCACCTCTTTTCCTTTTCCGTTCCATCTTAGTTCCACTATCATAGTGCTCATTTCCCCCCCAGTCTTTGTCCATTTGTCTCTCTCTGCTCTCCCTCTTAACTCTCAGAAGGCCACTTTTGTTTTAACAACTTGACAGCCACTTCATCATCCTCGATGAAGCAGTTCGTCGCCTCTCGCTCCCCGTCTCCCCCCCTTCAACCCCCAGAATGTCTCCCTCCCTCACCTCTTTCTCTTTCCATATCTGCTCTGTATTCCATCCTTAAGCACCCCCCCCCCCTTACTTCCCTTCCTCCCCCTCTTCCTCACCCTGTTCCTCTCCTCCTCCTCAGCTGCTCTCCCCGAAGACAGAGCAGATGCAGCCAGGCAGAACAGCCAGCATGTTCCCATGCTCTCTCTGCGGCTGCAGCAGCCCTCTCAAACCTCTACTTCCCTATGCTTCATTTTCCTCAGGACACGTTATGCTTATTGGCATCCTCATTCTCTTTCTTACTTTTTAATTTCTTGACCTCTCAATGTCCTCATTTTCATCTTCTCCTTCCTTCCTTCCTTCCTTCCTTCCACTGTGCCTCTCCTCTGCCTCCTCACCCTTCCCTCGCCCGAGGCTTCATCCTTGGTCTTTGCCTCTCTCTCTCTCCAGCTCCCTTTCCTGCTAAACATTGCTCGAGGCCATTCTTGTTTCTTTCTTCCCTGAGCCCTCTTCCCTTCTCTCATCTCCTCCCTGTGTTTCTACCACAAACGGAATGGCTTCTTTGCCTCCTCCCTCTCTCTTTGCTTTGCTTCCTCTTTGCTCAGCATCAAAAACAACTCTCCACCAATCTCCCTCTCATCATCTACTCCCTTCATGCTTGTGCAGTTCTTTTCTTTTCTACCAGTGTCACATATGGGTTCATGTTTATGGTAATGACTCACTTGCCTCCTTACTTTGCCGACAGCCCTTTCACGTCACGTACAGCAGCACTTTCGAAAGTCAGTGTGAGTTGGAAAAAAAGAAAGAATGAAAGTACGTTCATTTGCATAAAAGATACAGCGACAAAAACACTTTAGTTAAGTAAGTGTGTAGGAAGTGGCAGCGAGATATTTCCGTCATAATGAGTTCATAATAAGTTGGCTGCTGATTTGAAAGCAGCCTCTTTTCAGCTCTTCGTCCCTCTGCCTCTGTTGCTTCTGTTGCCTCTGTTGCCTCTGTTGCTTCTGTTGCCTCTGTTGCTTCTGTTGCCTCTGTTGCTTCTGTTGCTTCTGTTGCTTCTGTTGCTTCTGTTGCCTCTGTTGCCTCTGTTGCCTCTGTTGCTTCTGTTGCTTCTGTTGCTTCTGTTGCTTCTGTTGCCTCTGTTGCTTCTGTTGCTTCTGTTGCTTCTGTTGCTTCTGTTGCCTCTGTTTGTCATTGTAACAATATGCAACACCCCAATATGAAGCTTCATTCATCGACCGACAACAATACGTCTGTTGCAGTGTATATCATATTGAAGGTATCAGCCATCCCTGATCTGAAGCACACAGTTGTAGTATCTGTCTTGTTACACTGGTTTCAATTGGCTTTGTATATTACCTCATCTATCATTTAGTTTTGGTTAAAACTTTGTCTTCATAAGTGCCTTTGTGACGCTCCCTAACAAGTAAAAAATGCTGACCACATCATCAAACACACAAACACAGCTGCATGCAGTTTGCTCTTCGGTGACTAACGGATTAGTGGAACTAATTAAGATCATACTGACGGTCACAGTATCTTAGTTTCAGGCTAAACTAATTATAACTGCTGAGTAAATCATCTACTCAAAGTCTCCCTTCACTCTAAAATGTGCTTTGCTGACAGTTTGTTTTTTCACTTGGTTGTTTGAGAATCCCTGTGCAGAGTTTGACAATGGAAGTTATTCTGTGCTCACCTTAAATCTCTGTTTAACACTGAGTACACACCTGCTGGATTTGTGACATCAATTTAGGAGCCAAGTGTGGTGTGGAAACTCGAGACCGCCGCCGCAAATACACTGAGAACAGTGATTGCGTAGATATCCCACAACACCTATTCGTATTTAATCCACGTAATCATGAACCAGGAAGTGTGAAGACCGTGAAAACCCACAATAGGCAGACAGGAGGGGAGGTGGATGGGGTAAACAATTACCAGTCTGTTGTCCAAGAGGCAGCGTTGGATTTATTTGTTACGCCACTTTCCAAACTAAAATCTAAACCTAACCAAGTATATTTGTTGCCTAAACCTAACTACGTTGCTTTCTGTGTAGACACAAGTTTATTTTGAAAAGACTGTATGCATGTAACGAGCAGATATTGACACTGACTTTTGTAGAACGCACGAATAATTAGGAATAACTTTTCGTAAGATATGATGAGGATGTGTTGGTGTAATAAGTCTGGAGGTGATCTGTCACACTAAAGAACAACTGACAGATGATAAATCATCGCGCCTCAAGGTCTGCTGCATGATGTACAGCCCTGGTGATGCTTGTTGCATGTTGTTGCATCATACACTGCACTGTAGGCAAACACAGGACCAATCACCTGCCTGCTTTATGAATGAACCTGATAACCCTCGACGGAAGCTTAAACGTTCAAAGAACCAGTTGTTGCACAATCACCAGTAAAACAGTATTATGCAGCAGTAGATGCTCCCTTCATTTCTTAGATCTGACTGTCCTGTCCAGGTCAAAAGTTCACAGATTATACATGTATGCTTTTAGCATCCAATGTTCTCACCTCTGAGCTTATGGAAATTCTCCAGAAAGTAAATCGTTGTGTGAATGAGGTGCAGACGCCCTGAACCATGAACCGAGGCCCCGTTCTGCTATTATCACCAGGATGTGTTGATGAACGAGGAAGCTGCATTCAGAAGCACGCGGCGTGATTTAACAGCCGCCTCGGGGTATTGATCCCTTTACGGGGGCGAAGGAGATTTTCAGTAATGACCATGGTGTTTCAGATGATAGCGGTGGTAATGGATACGATGATGAAGGGGAGAAGGAGCGGTGGCTGTGGTGGGTGAGGAAGAGGATGGTCATGGCGAGGATGATGAGGAACTATGGTGATGATGGAGGCAGTAACGATGATGATGCAGCAAGGGTGGATGGCTTTGATTATGGTGTTGGCGTGAGACAAATGATGATGTTCTGCGCGTGTGTGTGTGTGTGTGTGTGTGTGTGTGTGTGTGTGTGTGTGTGTGTGTGTGTGTGTGTGTGTGTGTGTGTGTATGATTATTGCATGTATAGGAAGTGAAGGTGGTGGTAATGTAAAAGGATAAGTGGACAATGATGATGATGGTGAATATGAATCCTGTGTGTGTGTGTGTGTGTGTGTGTGTGTGTGTGTGTGTGTGTGTGTGTGTGTGTGTGTGTGTGTGTGTGTGTGTGTGTGTGTGTGTGTGTGTGTGTGTGTGTGTGTGTGTGTGTGTGCGTGTGCGTGCGTGTGTGTGTGTGTGTGTTTCAGGAAGTGACGCTGAGCAGCCAGCCATCTGTCGGCAGATTAATCCTGGCTGTGCTTAGAGATATTACCGGCTGGCTTATCGCCGTGGCAACGAGCCTTCAATCCCAGTCCAGCGCAGCCACCATGTGACCTTGCTGAGGAAGGGGGGTTGGTGGACACACACACACAGATACACACACATAACATGCACGCTCCATAATTCGATGATATGAAGCATACATGCATTTACAGTAATTTGTTAGCGCACACACACACACACACACACACACACACACACACACCGCTGCATGCACATAAACTGTGCATTCAATGAGAGTAAAGAGAAAATATGACTGTGCTCACACACACACACACACACACTCATTCTTCCTCTCATCACTGCCACGGTCTAAAGGTTTTAATCCTGCTGAAAGGTTTCAGTGTCACCTATTGAGTTCAAAAATGTCATCACGCCAACCAGCTGTGGTTCTCTGCAAATACTGTTTTCAGGTAGCTAAATATAGAGCGGTATCAATATGAATCGTAGCCACCTTTGTTCTCTTTCCCTCACACCAAACAAGGCTTTTTTTATTTCCTAAATCCGCATCACTCCCACGTGCTCGAACATCCTCCCAGTCACGTTTTTCTTCTTTTTTTTTTTTTATATACACACACACATAAATATCACGTTGTACAGGAAACAATACACACACACACATAATGCACGAACACACACGCTTTACTGTGTCGTAAATCAGCAGGCGAGAGGCCGGTTCAGGCTTTATGTAACATTCAAGGTTTTATTCAGTCTTTACATACAGTACACCAGTCAGAAATATACAGTGAACCTTCAGCGAAGGTCCGTCAGGTACACCATAAAAATCTGCAGTCGGATGCAGCAGATGAAGATTACAAAGCGTGAGTGTGTTCGAGTGTTTTCAGTCCGTGCCTTTGCATCCGTACAGATGTCACAGTAGAAGCTATGCTGAAGAAAGACAAGTTTTTAGGGCTAAGATATTGAACTATTTTCCCTTTCGGATCCCTTAAAATGAATTTACCACTGTATAGGATGCCAAATATTGGCTAAACTTGACCCTGCTCCCCCACTCCCCCATTCAGGTTTGTTCATCTCTCTCGTCGTAAACATCTTCTCACACAGCTGACATAGAGGTGACCTGGTGTAAGATCAGGAAGTGGGAAGATAAGAGGTATTTTCATCTTCTTTTTCCACTTAAAACAATGCATCAACAATGCATGTTAGAGCCACAAACTGCAGCTATATATCTCAGGTCACATGATCTCACATCCACGACCCCGCTGCCAGTGAGGTGGTTGCAGAGAGCCGGCGAGAGATGAGAGAGATGAGAGAGATGCAACCGGCGGCTATTTGGCCCAATCCGGATGGTGGTTTTTAAATCCCACTCTTCCTGTATCTGCCACTCAGCGTAATTAGACGAAGTAATCACGATTGATATCATGACAGATTAGCGAGAGGGTTGAGAGGTCCTTCTCTGAACCCGGAAACGGTTATAATCTAGCCCGCGGTGCAGCAGCACCGGTGTCAGACGGGGCTGGAGTGGGGAGGAAGAGGAGGGAGGAGGAAGAGGAGGAGGGAGCATTTTATTTCTCACAAATTTAAGCTGGACATCTGGATAAAAAAAGCTTTAGAACTGACTCTTTTTTTTTGTATCTCATTCAACAATAAAACGCTTTTCATTTGCTTAATTGACTACATATGAATGTGATTAATCTTTGCACATTGTGTCTTTGAAAATAATGTGCCGAGTCAAGTTTATTCTCTTAAAAACGATGGCTTTTAGTTTGCGATAAGTAAGAAGCCCTTGACTGTATAAGAGGGGCGCTTCCAAATCTTGCTCGAGGGGCCACCAACAAGCCCGTAGGATTGGCTCCATAATGTGATTACTAAATTAATCGAACGTCTTTTTGGCAGTATAAAGGGTAAAGTGGTCGTTCAGTGAGCATCTGTGTTGATGAATGAAGCAGCTCAATTACGTGCTGCATTCCTGAGGAATCAAATCCTTTTTCGCTACCGTTCCGCAGAACAAAGTTTGTCAGTTTTTTTGTGGATTCGTTAGTAACAGTCAAGAGTAACAGCGTGATATTTTTAAGGAGACCTGCTTTGCTACATGACCTGTGGTATGTGGGGCAGTAGTGTGCTGAAGACAAGGGAATGTGTCTGAATTCATGTTTTTTTTTGGTTAAGAGTCCAACCTTCGATAGCACCAACAGGTAAATAATCAGGCTTGAAGACGTTTCTTTTTTTCTTGGGTGGGCTTTACAGTACAAGGTAAGATGGTCGAGGGAAAGTGTGCCGACGTGTTTCTCTGAAAGCGTGTTCTAATGCAGAAACGGCATTTTTGACTTAGAAAAGATTGGTGTAAAAGATCAGCATTGTTTTTCTTTCCTGAGTCTGCTGTCAGTGTACCGTTCCCCCAACAACGCGTCCTGTAAGGAGCTCCACTGAGGATTTCATCACATTTAACACGTAGAGAGGCTGTGAATTGGAGGGTAACTACACATTGTGCTGGGGACTAAACCCTGGAATGTTCTGGCGTCTGACATCTCGCGGTGCCAGTCTTCAACCTGTATGCTTATATTCCGGCGTACCCTGTGTTTTACAGTAGATCATTTGACTGATTGGCTTATAAATCCTCTTCTACGACAGATTATAAAGGTATATATTCATGTGCAAATTTCTCAAAGTAGAAGATTTACTGTATGTAGTTGATTTCAAAATCTTTTGGGAGTAGAAACTGAGACTGATGAACTGTAATAGGAAGTTTTAACATCACTGAGTTGGTGTTGTCTGCCTGGCTCTGTACCGTCTGAAGACCTGGGTAGCTAATATACACACTTGGCATCGAGACGTAATAGCTTCGCTTCATAGTTTGGACCAAAAAAAAAAAAAGTCTCTCATTGAAGATTCTGCTGAAGAAAACATAGAAACATGCTTATTCTAGCCATTTACACATGCAGTTAAAAAATCTTTGAAAATGAATTAGATTTTGCATATCACTTTGGCAAGGGAGGAAATATAATATCTTTTTTTCTGCTATTCTTATATTTCAACATTCTACCCTTGATTTTACACATTGAAAAAAACAAAAAAACTTTTTGTTCCTTTACATTTTTTTGATATGTCACTGCACAAAAAGAGCAACAGACAACAAATGAATCCACAAGTCAAAAAAGATAAGCAAATGAGAAAAAAAACAAAAAAAGTTGCATAATTCATTTCACATTGACAAATAGAAAAGTAGACTGCGGAGAGTAGTGGACTGTTGGAAGACCTGGAGCCTGCTCTTTACTTTGGAAAGTGGTGAACCCACCGACTGTATAACTGCAGGAGTCGTGAGTCGCTAATGAACGCTGGATAAATGTAAACCGAGGAAAACCAGGACATATTTATGTCACGCTGTGTGTGTGTGTACGTGTTTCTGACCTGAATGAAACCAGACATAACAACTGAATCCAAACTGACGTTCTCACTTCCAGATGTGCTGTGTTTTTTTTTCCCGAGGATTAATGCATGTATAAAAATAGGCCTCACACCAGCGTCGACCTGTGCTCTGTGGCGATCAGATCAGCGCTGCGCAGTGACCGTCCAGCAGGAGCTGCGTACAGGACATTGGCTTGTCCTTTAAGCTCAAGGACAGCGTGTAAGTCTTCGCTAGAAGCACCAGCTACTGAGGGAAGCCATGACTAAACCTCTATTATTAGGCTTCCAAGCGTGCCCCTTCAGCATATTCGTCCCTACAGTAGACTGCACCGATCCCCGCAGAGTTGCTCAGAGGAGTCTAAATCTGGGGATAATCACCTGTAAGAATTACGGAGATTATGACAGCATGGTGAAACAGAGACTTTGGAGGGGGGAGATTTCTTCTGCTACATCAGCTGTCGCTGTTGCTCCAAGTCCCACTGTAGATCCAGCTAATGTGTGTTTATGCTGCTTACACAGAAGTACTTATTGTCATGTCAAGGTATTTCCAGAGCAGCTGCAATGCCATTTGATGACACACACATGTTTTTTCTTTTAAAAAAAGCTACAAAAGACAGAGAACGTAAACATTCTTCATCTACTGTCGAGCTTTGTTTGGTGAAAGCTGCACTCAAAATGTTGACAGTACATTTGCAATGTGGTGCATTTTATTTTGCTTAGATTTTTGTTGGAATGTAAAGTAATATAGTTGATATAGTTAAAGATAGGCATAAGGGGGTTTGAACGGTGCTGATGCAACTAATTTTCCTTTTTTTTACCCTCAGCATAATGACCAAGGAGGTGAGCAAAGGCATCGTGGGAAATGTAGGAAATCCTTAATCAACATAGGGTTTAGGGAACACAGGACTGAGGGAACATAGACACGCTCCATACAAACACCGTAAGAGTCAAACTCTCAAACGTGGCAGTGTTAAGCTACTGTGTTGAGCTACTTAAGGCCATGCAGTTTGCAGCGGTAGATAAGATGCTGAAGCTCAGACCACTGACCTGCTACAGTGAGTTTAGACCTAGTGTAAGACGCATTTGTGGATTTTTCCTCAGACGAAATAGAGGCATGAACTGCTATGAGGAACGTGACGGTGTATGTGTGAATTTTCTTTTTAAAAACCACCACATGTTGTCTACTGAATCGGTCCCTATGTCTGGTTTCACGGGCTCGCAGTGTGAAAGCTCCCTGTTTTAAATGATGCACTCGTGTACGACAGGGCGGCCTACATGCTGCCGACACGAGCTCCTTCAGTCTGCCACTCTCCCACTCGTCTGCATTAATCAAGGTGCAACACTCTCTGTCATCTTTATCTTTTTCTTTCATGACGTTCTTTTCTCTTACAAGGCATGCATGCTGAAATCCCGTCGGGAAGGAAATGAAAAACCACTGAGATACAAAAACACAACTGTCCCTAGGGAGTTACTACTCATCGGCTACACAGCTTGATCATTCAAGAAACATTGCGTCATGTAAACATGCCTTTTTCAAATGGCTCACAGGCCGTCGTCGCCTGAAGCTGTGCAGCTGATTTTGAAGAAGGCTCTCTGTAGAAAACGTACAACGATGCATTGTGTTAGGGTTGAATGCAAGACAGTAACAATTGCAATGAAGATTTCTTAAATATTTGCACGTTAAAAAAAAAAAAAGAAATCAGCTGCACAGCCTCGATACCGTACGTTTCAAAACAAAGCTCACAAACGTGACCCTTCCCACCCCGCACATGCCGTTAATCAGTTCCAACGCTGAGGAATGCTTTAAACTAAACAAAAATGAAAAAAAAAAAAAAAAAGACAGACAGTTTATACATTTGGAAAAAAAACATCAACATGATGTTCCAACCAACCCGCACGCAAAGATAAATAAATCTATTTGGATATATTCTAAATGGATAAATAATATTACCATGATATACTCTATGTAACTTTTCAACAATAATTAAATATCTCAAGGATGGCACCATCGCTTTCTCTGGAAAAAAAAAAAAACAATAACTCATGGTGATATATTTTTATAAAATTTGTTTAAAGTTGTAATAAAGTGATGTGTTCCTCTCGTCTACGAGCTCCTTCTTCCCCTTCTCTCCTCTCTTTCTGTCACTCCTTCGCCTCTCAGCACACTGGAATGCCGGAGAGGAGGGAAGTTTGGTTTGTGCTTCAGGAGAGACTGGCGTTTACGCGACCCTTTTTGTCCATTTTGTTCATTAGTTCCTCTCCAAAGTGTACGCAGAAGTAGAGCAGCGAGAGTCATTACTGTCGTCAGAAGCGCCTGGGGTCGATATAGCTGCCAACCGCGGAGCAGCGAGAGCAGCGAGAGGAGAGAAGAAAAAAAAGTGTTTATGGTACTCGCTGTGTTTGTGTTAAAATCATCTTTTGCCAAGAGACAAAACATAAACATCGTCAGTCTCTTTCTCTTGGTTTTTGGCTCGTGATGATGTTCCAGCAGAGGCGAGGCTGACACTGATCAGGAGCAGCTCTCTCTACCACGAGTCTCCGGCGAGGAAAGGAAGCGAAATAAGAACTCTCTTATCTCCCTCTTTGGGTACATCACATGTTTTCACACCTTCTCTCTCTCTCTCTCTCACAAACTCGCCTTCGTTCTCGAGCATCCGACGTGGCTTTGACAGTTCTTCCGTTCCTCTGTTAATAACGTTGCTGCTCATCCTCCTTGTCCCGTCCCCTATATCTAGTCCTCCCTTTTTCACTGAGGCTGACACAGTCCAGAAGAAAAGCACCATGGGATGCATCAAACGCTGCCGTCATCTCCCAATATCCCCAAAGAATACAAAACAGCCTCTCATCCGTCCTCCTCTATCGTCGTCTCATCTTCTCATCCTCTCAATCCCTCTCCAGCCCCGTGAGGATTTAATTCCCCGCTTTGAAAGAAATGAGGGGCAGAGGAGAAGTTATTAGTAATTAGTTTACAAAAAAAAGAAAAAGACAAAAGTATAAAATGGCAGTTGGAGTGTCTCTCCCCATGGGACCAAAATGTGTTCATCATGAACTTTTTGTCCTCTCTATGCGTTTTAATTTTCCTCTTCCCCTCCTCCTTTCTTGACTCTCTAAGTCAAAGAGCCGGAGGTTTTGTCTTTTTACATTCTGTTTCATTCATCTCATCGCGGAGGAGGGGTAATCTCCACACCATCTTCATTAAATTAAAATCATAATTAAGTCATTGTCTCTCTTGCACATTCACCCCACTCCGCCTCCTTTTTCTTCTTCTCCTCGTCATCAGACGTAGGCCGATTCGCTGGACTGCGTGCGTCCCAGGTTGGGCGGCTGGGACAGATGCGCCATATCCTTCTTCCTGATCTCGCAGATGGACTTCCTGCGGGCCTGCACGCCCCTGATGGCGGCCTTGATCTTGCGCCAGCCCAGATGGTTGAGCTCCGCCAGGTTGAGCACCACGCAGATGCCGCTCACCGCGAACATGAACACCAGGAAGACCGTTTTTTCCGTGGGGCGGGACACGTAGCACTCCACCTCCTTCAGACACGGGTAGCGGTCACACTCGACAATCCCAGGCACACTAAAGCCGTAGAGGAAGTATTGGCCCGCCAGGAAGCCAATCTCCAGCGCGTTCCTGAACACCACCTGAATGATGTAAAAGCGGGAGATCCCTTCTTGCCGGCGAATCTTGGAGCTCTTCCCATGGGTGAGGCCCCGTGGGACGTTGGGGATCTCCTTCACCTCCAGGCAGTCCGGTTCTTCCTTCCCTCCGCCGCCATCGCCGCCGTGCTGAACCAGGATTCCATTGATGTTGCGGATCTTTCGTGCCCCGTCCCTTCCCCCGTAGTCCCTCTCCATGATGGGATAGAGGAAGGAGTAGCGCCGGTCTTTCTGCTTGGCCGACTGGTGGACGGAGTACGTGATGAAGCAGAGGCTGGGCGTGCACACCAGTATGATCTGGAAGACCCAGTACCGGATGTGGGAAATGGGGAAGGCCTTGTCGTAGCAGGCCTGGTTGCAGCCGGGCTGCAGGGTGTTGCAGACGAACATGGCCTGCTCGTCCTCGTAAACGGTCTCACCAACGATGGCCACGATCAGGATACGGAAGATCACCACTACTGTTAGCAGGATCCTAGAGGAGAAAGAGAGAGATTAAATGGGGTTAATAGCCAGAGACGCACAGCGATTTACTGTTCTCAGGAAGGACGAGATGTCCTCAGATTTCCTTCCCAGCAATGCCTCTACAGACACTGAGTACGAAAGAGTGAGAAAGCACAACTGACGAATAACAGAGATAAGTGAGCCGGTAAAGTTTGCATAATCAGCTTTGAAAACAGTATAAATAGACAATAAAACAAAGTGCAGTGTTAAAAATGTCTGTGTGTAAAAATATTCTGCTCTATTATTAGTTTTTAAAAGCGAAACCCTAAAGGCCCGGTGACACCTTTTATAAAATAAGAGTTACAGTACAGAGAAAACAGAGAGCACATCAGAGAGCTATTGTGACATAAAGCATGCATGTTTCATGCTCAAGTCAGACTCGAGGTCGAGAGGAGGGGATTAGAGATTGAAATCACAGCAGTGAGCTTCATGAAGGACGTTGAACTCCTTAATTAGAAAAGAGAAGTGGGAGAGAAGAGGCAGAGGAAGGAGAAAATAATGTGCCGATGATGGAGAGGGACATTGTCTTACTGTTAAGTCACTGTTTCTCCTGATGAGAACCAGAGTAAACACTCCAGAAGAAGAACAGAGTGTGTGTGTGTGTGTGTGTGTGTGTGTGTGTGTGTGTGTGTGTGTTTGTGTTATGTGAGGGTGTATCCAGGTAAAAAAGATGTGGGATCTTGTCTAATTTTAGTGTCCTTTTGCGTAGTTTGGCAAAGTTACTGTGGCAACGTTGACGTAGGCTCACTTAAATTGGAGCTGTGATCAGTTTCCACACACACACACACACACACACACACACACACGATTATGCAGAGTTATCTCTCACAGTTGTTGACGTTATAACAGCACAGGTAGCCTACTCTCTCTGCTATTTCCGTATGGTGAGACATTTGAGAGAACTGTTGCCGAAGTTGGTTTCACTTCAATTCTCTCCGTGTGCACGTTAACGCTCGTCTATTCTACCGTGTGTTTAGATGCGCTGACTTGGCATATCCTGCAGACTTCACGTGTGTGTGTGTGTGTGTGTGTGTGCTTCATGATGTTGGACTCTCACAGTGGGTGGACTACAGGTTCCTGCACTCTTGTTCTGTTCCCTCGCTTTCTTGCAGACATCCCTCTGTCTTTGTTCTTCTCTTACTCAGCCCCTCATCTATTTTTCAGATCTGAGACCAAGCACTTTAGACAGGAGGCTTTTTTTTGCCTTTTTGCAGTCAGTTTGAGCCAGTTGGCTGTCTGTAATCTGTGACTAAAGTCCGGACCAAGGCCGCAGACCGAAGACAAGCCCCGGACATTGTTTCTCTAATCTGTTGATTGATCGCTGCGTTGTAGTTCAATCCCTCAGATATGAGTTCTGCATGCAGCAAAATCAACTCTCGCTAATCACTACCATTTATATGAATGATAATCCAATGAATAACGGCATGATGAATCGCTGTCATTACTTCATATGAACCCGTAGTGAATGCCATCCCAGCAGCCCATCAAAACCTGACCTCATTACGTTTATCATAGATTTATGGGGTTTTTATACAAGTGCATATACAGGTCAATAGATGGTGACATATAAAAATGGCTTTGGAGGCAGTGCTGATGGGCAGTACAACATGCTGCAGGAAGAGCCACTAATTCCTGAGAAAATGTAAATGTGCATAACACAGAGCGTTTGAATTTAAAGAGATAAAGCTTCACAACAAACTTACTAGAAGCGCCTTTCAGACATCAACGTTCCACCATTGTTTGTTTCACACGGGACACAAACAACGGTTTCCTGGGTGAAAGTCCTGTGTTTATTTGACCCATCCATCCTTCCTGACATCCCTGTGTTGACTTACGCAGACTATGTTTGCAAATGTATTTGTGATACGTCAAAAGCAAACGTAATCGGGGAGTAAATTCGTTTCCCTCGAAGCGTAATTTACAATGTAGATTCTTTGACCAAAGTGCATTTGTGTGAGTGCAACAGATGCAACAGATCAAATATGATTTATCAATCTAGAAACTTCAAACATCAGATTTAGTCTCAGTCCCTCGCGCATCTCTCAAGATCGACCAACATTTATACGAGGACATTTCTCAAACACTCCTCTGACAGCAGCCTCAGCACACAGCTTTGCATTTACAATCCCACCTTAACCTCTTCCCTCCACTTCACGCGCAACTCCCCCTCAAGATAAGTCTGGATTTATCAGATACAATCAACAAGAGGGAGTAGCTGTCGCTGGAATTCTCCTCGGGCCGATCCACTGCATTCATATAGGAGGAGTTCCATTTGTGAAAGATTTATCAAATCAAGAGATCTGCTTATGTGGACCACAGTCCGGGGGGAGGCCCACGTTACCGCACCTCAGACGTTGCCAGATAATCATTGGATGGCATTTGGCTGTGTGAAGGGTAATCTACCAATCACGGCGCAGATGTGGAGTCGAAGGGCAAAGTTAATCCTTTCCAGAGTTTGACGACGACCTCCAAAATGAAAAATAAAGGACTTAATGCAAATCTGCACACCTGTGATCAGCTGGGGGGGGGGGGGGGGGGAAACAATACATGCAAAAAGATGGGAATGCTTTTTGCCCTTGTAGTGACTCCATTAAGGAGCTTAGCGAGCGGAGAATTCACATTGCCAGAGTGAGACAGTGTTGCACTACATGGGCGCACACACACACACACACACACATGCATTCTGTATGGCCACACACGTGCACACTCGCACAAATATCCATACAACACAACAGCATACACTGAGTGGAGAGGCTGTTTGAAACTAACCGAAGTACTGAAAGAAGACATCAAATCTCTGTTTGAGATGAGTTAGTTCCAGACAGGGATAAAAAGATTATAAAGTCACCCAAAAAAAAAAAAAAAAAAAAAGACCCAGTGAGGCTCGGACATCTCCGCCTTAAATTAAAAGAGAAACCTGCCAGTGCGAGAAAGGAGAACCAGCAATGGAGGAAAATCTCATCATAGAGAATGAATTATATAATAGCTTCCACACGCGAACCCACAGCTGTAATCTGTGGCTGGGCCAAGGGAGGATTCTTGCATTAGGTTTTTTTTTTTTAATGTTAATGCCATCGAATAGCTTTAGATTATCGTACGCAACACAGCAACCCCCACCTGCTTTTTCTCTCCTCTCTAAAGCATCCTTCTGTTTTTTCTTTCTTTCATTTGTAGTCCCTGGGCTCCTGTTGTGGCCCTCTCTCTCTCTCTCTCTCTCTCTCTCTCTCTCTCTCTCTCTCTCTCTCTCTCTCTCTCTCTCTCTCTCTCTCTGCCAGGAATAATCTCCAGATTGTGTCTGTAGTTGTTTTTCTATAAAGAGCCTCCATTCTCTACAAACAAAGTCCTTCTAATGCGCCCTGTAAAAGTGTGTTTTATGTCATTGGAAATTGAATACTTTGGACTGTTTGAACAAAACAGGCAATTTGAGGAATTTTTTATGGGATTATTAAAAATGTATCCTCATAATTTGTAGATTAAAAGTTTCATCGATTCATCTAAAAACAACAAACGTTGCATGCGCATCAAACATGGCAGACATGTTAGCACACGTCTCGGCAGACAGTGTTTGTTGTTGCCTTCGACTAATATGTTGACTGTGTTATCACACAGGCGCTGGTGATTATGCAGAAACATTGTGCCAACAGTCCAAAAACGCCTCTTCTCCTCCAGCAATTGTGTGTCCCCGACCTGCTGTCGATATCTTGCACTGACGGGGCGTTTTTTCATTTTCAAAGCTCTTATTGCCGACGTAGGGGTTAATTGTCAAAAATTAAACGTGTGCAGTGATGTGAAAAATAATCATTTTGCGCATCTGACAGGATAAATAGTGCCACCACCACCACCACCACCCCTCCTCCATGTGTGCATGCACACACACACACACAAATAGTGTTGCTGCTCCAGCGGTTTGCATTATTCAACTTCCAGAGAAACTGAATTGCCATTCACAGTGCGGCTCCCTCGGTATTATTGAAGATCTTCCTTTATGTTTAACGTCAGCCTCTTCTAATGAAACCTTCAACGCTATTTACATGGCGAGTGGAGAGGGTGAGCTGCATATAAATAGAAGTAGTGGTGAGGTGGGAGTTTGCGTGTTGCTCAGTAGAGCTGAAGTTTTAGGGCTCAGTGAGGCAAAGGCGAATGGAAAATGTACACACTTGTTGTGAGGCACTTTTTTAGTGCAAAGAACACAGTGTGTTGCTCTTCACTGGGACGTGATAGTAAACGGGGACAACGGTTGAGTAGAGAAGCACAAAATTCAGGAAATTGTGGACAAAGGAGGCAAAACTGTTGGAGGATAATGAGGAAGAGGAGGCGGAAAATCATTGGCCAGGGGATCGATAAGGAGCGCGAGGGTTTTTGGAGAGATTGGAAGATGTGTCGGAGGAGATGAAAAGATAAGAGGGAGGAGGAAGAGAAGGGTGGAGGAAGAGCAGCCGAGGTTCTTTTACCCAGATACCCCGACACAACCCCCCCCTCCCTCCCCCTTTTTTCTTCTTTCCTCTCCTCCCTCCCTTCAATCTCCCCTCTGCTGGTTACCACGGCAACAGGCGAGCGGCAGAAAGAGAAAAAAAAAACCGAAGGGAGATGAAGTGTGCCGAGTAGAAGCTAAGTCAACTACAGAACAGCATGTTTCTGACCAGTCAGAGCGCGGCTTATAGCGCCTCGAGGAGCTCGGTTACTTGTTTACTTTAAGGGTTCACAACAAATGACACCAGCAAGGGGGAAGGAAACGAGGCTACAGCGAAGTAGACGCTTTTAGAAGACAAGGCCGAGAGGAAAACCAGAACATATTGGCCCCATTCAAGAGACAAAAAAACAACTGTTGTTCAAAAGCCGTGAAGAAGAAACAATGTTAAGAATTTTCAAAATCTTAAAACATGGATGTCTCAAAATTGATTTCTAGCTCAAATTTGTGTTAAATTTCAGTTTTTTGGGGATGAAATCATGTCGGACAAAACAGTAAAAAGCTCTTAGCGCCGTCTCTGCAGGCTGGGGAGGGAGTTAGCGGCCTCGATGAGCGATGTAAACAAGTCCAATGTTATGGCTGACCTGCTAATCCTTTTTTAGAGCCTCACCTTTAGCCTCCGTCAATACCTGTTGAGCCGTTAAGCTCTACCTTTTCTCTGCACAGCTCCCTTCCCCCCCTTTTCATCGCCTCCATGCTGCTGCAGCTCTGTATCTACTATTAATTCCGTCGATAGATTTAGCGCCCCAGTTCCCCGAGAGATTCACCAATCAGCCTCCCGTCTTCTGTGTCACGACCTCTGATCTGCATGACAATCACTATAATAAGCAGACTGTACTACCGTTTCACTTCGAGTCGAGAGGTCTGGGACCAGCAGGCGTCTCTACTCTGGTTAAACACCAAATGTATTTTCAGGAACTGTGGGAGCACAGCACGATAGGATTGTGACGCAATGTTAAAATATGTAGAACGTATTAGTTAGTCTAATGTAATGTAAGTGAAGCAGGATCGCCACAGTCGAGTTCAGGCAAAAATATCCCATTTACATCACACTTCTTCAATTATTATTAATTATTCAATTATTTGACCCGTCACCACATAAAGACAAAATAAAGTAGAGAGAGTAAACTGACTGTTGGTCCTCCAAGTGAGTGATATTCAAAGTACATTTTTGTACTCGTATAATCAACTCCTAATAACTGTCAAACTTATAGCTAGTTAGCATGCTAGAGCAGAACATGATGAGATATAAAACATGCTAACTTAGAAAATGTTAAATGTAAAAGGCCTTTACACACCAAGGACATCAGTTTCATGTTCTGTGTGAAAGTGTGCATGACCGAAACAACATGTCATAATAATATATTATATACTGGAGTCAGGAGATTATGGAAGCCCATTCCTGCCAGCAAAAAAAAAAAAAAAGATCACAAAAAAAATAAAATAAGATCACTAAAAAAAAAATATATAGAAACTTAAACAAAATAATAAATAAATGTAATTCACAAAAAAATAAAAAATAAAAAATAAATCCACCCACAAAATAAATAATAATAATTCTAATACATTTTTTTTTTTTTTATTTAACTTTTTTCCACCAGCAAAAAAAAAGAATAAACTTTTGGTGCATCCATCTGTAACCATAACACTGACCAGATTTTTCCAGTTGCTATAGAAAGTCGAAATGATGAGATACTTTAACACAACAGTCATAGAAGCAGCTATGACATATGAATGGATTGTGAGTACATTGAAGACTTCTTTAAAACGTGGCTTTACAACACATGAAATACAGATGATGTTTCACATGGATTGTACTGAGCAAACGCACCCTTGAATAGAATGTTAAGCAAGAAGCAGCTCTGGAGTATAAAGAATGAAACCAATGTGGCTGAGGTGGCGACCAATAAACAGCAACTGGAAACATCTTTCTTTTTTTTTTTTTTTTTGCTGACAGAGAAAAAGTAAAAAAAAAAAAATATATATATATATATATATATATATATATATATATATATTTCTTTTTTTGTGAATTATTTTTTTTTTTTTTTTTTGTGAATTAATTATTTTTTTTTTTTTTGGTGATCTTATTTTATTTATTTTTTGCTGGCGGGAATGGGCTTCCATAGGAGATGGATTAGCTTAGCATAAAGACAGGAAGCATGGGGAAACCGCTAACTTATGTAGCTCACAGTTTCCCCTTGCTTCCAGTCTTTGTGCTAAGCTAAGCTAACGGTCCCCTGGCTCCAGGTTCAAGACATGAGATTGAGCTTCTCATCAAACTCTTGATAAGAAATAAATGAGCCTAATTCCTAAACTATAAAACCGGCGAATGTGTTTCTTCTATACCTGCATGTAATACTTTGTTTTGAACCCGCCTCCTGACGGGAGTTGAATCAACCAATCAGCTTGCTTGACGCGCAGTACTGCTGCCCACACAACGTGAAGTTGAGATTTGGGATTTGCAGCGATGTTTTTGCTCATCAGTGTCAGCAGCGGTTTGGGAAGATCCCCCCTGAGTCCCTCCATCTCTTTGTTTACTCCAACCCTCATCCTGCCTCTCTTCTCCTCATTTCCTCTTTCACCTCACAATGTTTTTGGCATTGTGTGTCTCTCTTGTGTGTCTTGAGGATGCCAGGTGGTAACCCAAATACAACGCGCCAGCAGCTGTGACAAATCTCATCCTGTCACATCAAATGTGGACGGACACATGTCATGCTCTCTCGCTCCGTCCCTCGGTCTCTGTGTTCCTTTGCCACGGTTTATCAATAGCTCGTGGTTCACAGCGGGTCGTTTGGCACCGAGCTGTATCCGACCTCACACAGGAGACACACACACACACACACACGCACACACACACACACACTCAGAGGGTTGCAGTGCTTCAGGCCAATGACAGAAGGAGAGAGAGGGGGCTGCTGACAGACCTTCATCCCACCGAACAAACATTTAGAGGCACTGACTGACGCACTCCAATGCTCAGATCAATAAAACAACAAATATGCACAGATTTACCAGGAATACAGAGAATCAGAGAAGGAAATCACTAAGGACACCTCTCCATGCACATGTGCACACACACACATTTTAATCATACACACACACACACACACACACTCGTATCCAGCTGTTGCAGGGCATCACAAAGCCGATTGTGTCTGACATTGCCGGGTGTTAGCTCCAGCCTCTCTGGAAAAGATGAAGATTTCCATCATACCAACCATAATGGTTTTATCATTGTTCAGCCGGGGAGCCTTTGAACTCCAAGCAGGTGGCCTCCGAGGCTCTCGGGTTGAATTCGGTTCGGGGACAGAATGTACCATCGAGTCTTATTTGAATGAATATTCAAGGAGCGGTATGTGCAAAGCACCTTAAACCTAATAATCCTGGCAGGATGAATTTGGCTTGCATGCAGTATATATGCACATGCATATATACTGCATGCAATACTACTTAATACTTATTTCTGCTCCTTGACTCCACAAGTAGGGAAATGTGTGTTGTTCACGCCACTACATTCATTTGACAGCTTTGAGCATTAAAGAAACTGGCTGATCTCATACAGCATTCGTAGCTATACCTACAAAAATGAACGCGCTGCAATTCATAGATATTCCACGATATCAATTCTTATGTAATCATTAAACCCACAAAAGGGCAGATTGGAGGGGAGGTGGATGGGTTCAACAAAAGAGGTCGCTGTTCGTACCCCGTGTGTGAAACGAGAAGACAACTTTGATTTATTTGTCTCTTACATAGATATTTGGAACCGCGTTGATTTCTTCAACCTAACTAAGTAGTTTTGTTGCCTAAACCTGACTGAGTAGTTTCCTGTGAAGACGGAGGTTCATTTTGAATAGACTGTACGCATGTGAAGGGCTAAATTTGACACGTGTTGCTGGACTTCAGTAGAAAAATGCACAAAAAATGTGCTACTTTTTCATAAGATTTCATACGAACCATTGAAAGAGAATACGTTGTGAAACAAAAAATTTAAGTTTTACTTTATTTGAGTATATACATTTCATGCTACTTAATACTTCTACTCCTCAAATTCAGTTTTTTATGCCTTTTATGCTTTGGTCACTGGTTCGTTTTTTGCATAAAATAACACGATAAGCCTAGATGTGTGGTTGTTTGAAAGCAGTTTCACCCTTTAATCACCTCACGACCCCTCAGATGTATCTTGTGGCCCTCTGGAAGGGGCCTGACCCAGAGGTTGGAAAACGCTGGACTAAATCTCAGCTGTGTATTATCATCAGTTAAAGCTCAGCGAAACAGTGAAATGCCACATGTGCATGGATGCAACAGTAATAATAATGTAATATATAGTAACATGTCATTCACAGGGGCCAATCTTCTGAAGTACTTTTACTTTGGATACTTTAAGTAAGCTGATAATACCTCTGTACTTTTACTTATGTAAAGTACTTGTAGATATTAGTTGTTACCTTTTAGGAATATTCATCAATAATTGTCTTATAAATACAATGTTTCCTTACACACTGAATATAAGTAGACAGATAAACAGCCTGTATGTACTGTGTACTTCTGTTGCAATGACTAGTAGTTGGTGACAGAATACTCTTCTACTCTTCTATCGTCTCTGTGTGTAATCCTGGTTCTGTAAGCTCCTAAAATGGAAATCTAATAATAGCATATTCTAATACTGTACACGTATCTATCCATCTCTTTGTGTCCCTCCATCTCTCTCTCTCTCTCACACACACACACACACACACACACACACACACATACGCACACACAAAGGTATTTAAGTAGCGTGGTGATGAATGTGAACTGACGGGCTCTGGAGATAAACTGATGAAGATCATTGTCCTACAGAGGCCGACAATAATTCAAATTTAACACACGGTCTCAAAAATGCATGTGCACACAATCACACACACACACACACACACACACACACACACACACACACACACACACACACACACACAATCACACACACACACACAGTAATACCAATCTACCCTGGCTCATGACTATAAAAGGACATTTTTGATTGATCCCCAGGGAGGTTGAGTGTTTCCAGAGTACCGGTACACAAGTGTGCCGTGTACGCAAAGGGTCTCCATGGCGATACCAGCTGTGGCAGTTACCTTGGCAACGGACAAGGCGATAAAAGTAAGAGTTTAAAATTGGAGCCCGGGCATTAAAAATAGACTTTCTGACAAAAAAAAAAAAAAACATTCTGAGTGATCATTGAGGACAGATCATTGGCAGAAACGGGAAAAAAAAGAAGCGACACGAGTGTTCACCATGGCAACAGAAGAGCCAGTGAGCATTGGGTTTTTTTTGTTTTTTTTGGGCAGGTTGTGATGGAGGGGTGAGGCGTGAGCAGGAGAAAGAGCAGCAGGGGGAGAGGAAGGGAGCGAATGCGTGGGTGGGAAAGGAGGGAGGGAGGGAGGGGGTCAATGGATGGAAATACAGAAAGAGAGAAAGAGAGGGAGAGAAATGATGGGCGTAATCCGGATTAAAACGGTGGGTTTTGGACAATCCCGAGCTAGGGCCGCCACGTCTATGCCAACTCCCCGCCCACCGCGACTGTCCCGTGCCAAAACTCCAACTCAAATCAGCAGCTCTGGCACATGCAGGGAGCCTCCATGACACACAAGCAGACAGACAGCACATGGCTGATCAGGGAACATCCCAAACACACAAAAAACACACTCATACATATCATTACTGTGTTTTTGATGTACAATACTCGCTCCGACGGAAGCCGCGATACAAAATATGACTGAAAAATACTCAAATTACATTTCTGCATCTAGTATCCAGAGTGGGCAGCGGTGGAATGTCACTCAAGTACTTCAGTACAATTTTGAGGTACTCGTCCTTTTCTTGAGTATTTCTAGTTACTTTGCAGATTGAGATTATTAATACAAAATACCAATCAACTGATAAATGATGGTGTATTATTAGGGATTAAGCTAGCCGGCAGTATATAAAGTACACGTTAATTTATCACTAATTATAATCCAGTGACATAATAAAAAATATTCTGAAAAGGGCCATTCTGCACAATGAGTACTTTTACTTTAAGTTTGTTTTGATGCTACTACTGATGTACTTTTAGGTACGATTGTGAATGTGGGATTTGTAACTGTAAATGTGTACACTGTGGTACCCTCTCTCTCAGTATTTCTGATCCGAGAGTGGGTATCAGACATTCAATTTGCATACTTAAGTATTCATTTCTTGCTTTTCCATTTACAACTTTTAAAGATGACAGTAAACATCACATCTCATTTTCTTTAATTTCTGCTTTAGGGTTGGTAGAAGATCCTCGTGTTGTCCGTGGTGGATGATTGGATCTTCTGAGGTGCGTTGACGTGTGGATTTAATGTGTTTTCTGATTAGATACATGTCTGATGAAATTGGGTTTACAAGTACAGTGAGGGTAAGTGTCCCAACCCATTTTATGTGAGGCTCCATCATCTAATATGACAAGAAGCCATCATAATGTGACACTGGTGATGTGTGACGGGAGGTACAGCTTCCTCCAGTAAATACCAGTGCCAGTCCTGCATGCTGCTGTCACTCTACAGGTTGTTAATGTATGCGTCTGTCCACCAAGTATCTTGTTCATAATTGGCTCAGAGGGCTGTGTGAATGCAGCATATTGCCGAGAGTCAAATGCACTCACCGCAGCTTGAATTCACTGCTTAATTGGACAATCTGTGAATGGGATCATGTGTGTGTGCGTGTGTGTGTGTGTGTGGTGAGGTGTGAATGCATTGTCACACTCTATCTGGTTGCTCATATGCAAAGACGAGTGCTGTGACAGCTCTGGCAGAATGTGTGTGTAGGTGTGTGTGTGTGTGTGTGTGTGTGTATGTGTGAGAAAGCTCGTCTATGTTTATGTTTCTGCCCCTGAGTAATGACTAAATATATTAACCACGCTGCAAGTTTGCTTACGCACATGTTTGGACGACCATCTGGTTAAGACTGTGTGTGTGTGTGTGTGTGTGTGTGCGTGTGCGTGTGCGTGTGTGTGTGTGTGTGTGTGTGTGTGTGTGTGTAGACCCCTGTGAGGGGGCAGTGAATCAGATGTCTCCTTTTAGCATGTTGGTCTTGGCGGAGACGGTGTGTGCTTCAGCAAGGTGCGACTCTGTGCACTCACGATTTTCTTTCACTCATGTTGAGTCAATCACACTGTGCACAGGCTGATACTGCCTCTGAGGAAGTCGTCACAGTCACACACACACACACACACACACACACACACACACACACACACACACACACTCAAAAGAGATGAATGTACCACAGTCTCAGCTTGTTCATTAGAGACCACAGAAAAGTGTGAAGATGCGACCGATGATGGGAGTTGAGGTGGGCGAGGATAAGGAGGATAAATCAATGGGAGAAGTCCTTTTCATCTTCAAACAGAGCGATTGAGTGAGATAAAGTGAGAAGGCGAAAAAGAGATTTTATCAAAAAAAGAAGATTTTATCAGAACGTCAGCAGACAAACAATCACAGCAGAACGAGAATGTCAACTTTATGATGCCGACATTGGAATGCTGTTAGTCTTGAGTGATGAAAGCAGGTTTTATAAATAAGACAATGATCTCACAGCCACGAGCTCACACAAATATAGACCCAGCGGAGGCTGCAGCACTGCTTTGTAGTAAACAAAGATCAAAGTTGTCTATTTGCCTTAATTGTGTCCCTCATATTTTATGTAGTTTTGTTTGCATCTGACTGCATGAGAGAGTCCGATGTTACAGAGCACACGAGCTTTACATTTGTTTATCATTAAACCACAGTTGTTGCTCCGCTATGTAAAGGCGATTCAAAGACTATTGCTACTGTTCATGCGTGGGTTACTTATTCATGTTCCCTTGCCTCAGAGTGCTTTTGGTTCTGTTGTTGTTTTAGGGTGACAGTTACAAGTCCAGAGTCTAATGTGAAAAACCAAAGAGTGAAGTTGGGTATTTTACCGTCCTCTCATGTTGATGTTGATCAAAGAAGATTTATCCGAAGAGAAACTGTATTACCACTGAGTGACTACACCGTCCCATTAAGGATTCATGGTTACACTACTTGACATTAAATCACCTGCCTTATTAGGCCTTAACTTTCCAATAAAGCTGGCATCTAATATTTTTTATAACCAATACATCAATAACGTATGCCTTGCGTATATCTCACGTCAACAAGGAATGAAAATCTTAAGATAAATAATTCATCGCATCGCTTGTCATCGTGTGGTAATGCAGACCCAGAACGAGGACATGTTTTTCATGTTAGGAGTGTTCAAGAATTGATTTTCTGACAGCGTACTGTAGATCTTGGCGGGAGATTTTCACCCCCTTGGATGTCACAACTGATCACAGGTCTTTGAATGCACCGGCGAGCTTTCAAACTGGATTCACTGCTTTCAAAACGTAACTTTTACTAAAAAAAAAGTAAAGGCAACAGAATAATCAATTCAAGGTCTCTGTTCCAATTCTATATTGATGAAAATGTCAACATATATCATGAATGAACACGAGACTAAATGACTTGCAGGGTTGCTCTTGTGTGTTAGTGCGTGTGAGGTAATGTCCGGGTTAAACTACCCCTCCAGTTCTGACGCTGACCGGCTCTGTCCTCCAGCGAGGCGCTAACGCTAAACCTGTAAGCCTTACTGAGTCACCCTGCCAGAGACGGTTTCTCCCCGAGGCCCTTCAAGGTGAAACCCATCTGAAGTCGGACCCCTTCGCCTGCCATAATCGCTCTATCTTTATCCATTCATCCCTCTCTCTCTTCTCTATCGTCATCCGTGTTATTGTCTTCCAGTTCCGCTAACCCGGGATGATGATGGAGGTTTATCTTCCAACGTAGTGGCTGATGAGAGCGCACGCATACACATTCAATGAGAGTCGATTACACCTCGTCACTCCTGACCCTTGTGGACTGTGAGGATCAGGAGAAAAGAGTATAAGCAGCTGAGAGAAGCAGAGAGAAGATGGGGGGGGGGGGGGGGGGGGGGAGTGTATATGAGCTGTAAGCAGAAAGAAATGAGAACACAAGCTGCATAATTACGCGCAGTTGCTCCCTCTTTTTCTCCCCCAACTACAACTGTGCATCTCCGGCGGTCCCCACGGAGGCTGGTTGTAGTACTCCAGTCATGAAAAGGCTGCGAGCAGCTCTTCCCTGCTGCCGGGCTCATTTCCAGGATGTGTGTATATCTCCAGCAGCACAGCTGGAGTAAATCAATCCCACTATCAGCGCTGACATGAACTCCAATGCTCACTTGAGGCATCATCTTCAATAACAATCTTATCTTTGACATTATGATAATTTCACTAGATAAACGGCCATGTATTGAGGTTTCATCAGAGGGAGGATGCCGTAGATTTGCACAAAGAAAAATTCCAAGATGCAGCAGGAATTCCATGCATCTTCCTCCCAGTCATAATCTCCCTATGGAATACATGAGGTCATTTTAATCTCTGGTTTCTTATGGCAGCACAGAGAAGGCGCTGACATTACAGCCACCAGCATCCCAGGGGTCATTACATATGGAAGAGGAAGCGTGAAAGCAGAGACGAGGAGCAACGGAGTGAATAGATGTCGGAGGTCTCGCTTGGCCTTCTCTGAGTCTCCTTTTTTTAACACCCTCTCTGGGGATTCTGACGCAAGCGAGGCGATATCACAGCCCCGTTCTCGCTTTACCTCTTCTCTCCGCAATATAGAACACGTTTGCAAGATAAACCTCATTTTTGCGCAAACAAAATCATCCATCACCTCCGTGGGGGTTGCGAGTGCTCCACAGGGGATTCACGATGATCTAAAGGTCATGTGACGATCGGAGCTGTAACCCGTCGACAAACACGGACACACGCTGTACACACTGCTCACTAAAGAATATTGGTTTTGGCTCAATGTGCTGCACTGAAAGAGTGCATGTGGCACACACACACACACACACACACACACACACACACACACACACACACACACACACACACACACACACACACACACACACACACACACACACACACACACACACACACACACACACACACACACACACACACACACACACACACACACACACACACACACACACACACACACACACACACACACACGGTTTAGACGGATAAGCTGATGGCTCCTGAGTGACAACACTCATTTGACTCAGGGGGAGCCATGCTGAGGAGTCATGCTGAGCGAGCTGGCCTAGAGATGGGTGCAGAGCTTCTGCAGAAACCCACCTACACACACTCTTGATCACCCCCTGTAAAGTGCACATGTGCAAAGGCATGCTGAGATGCAAGCAAACATTCAACCATCTCTTCTTCAGGGATTCTACCTGGTAAACTACAGCTGCAAGGGCTGAATTTTAAAAAGCTCCTGTTGTGCTTCAAAGCCGTTTCAAGGCCTCGGTGTGCTGCAAAGTGCTTGACAATGGAGTCTGAAACCTTCCTTTCCCACAGTGGAATTGGAGAGGGGCTGACATCCGAACTGTCAGATCCAAAACAGACATTCCAACAATCACAGCCACTTAAAACAGGTCAGGAAGTTGACTCTGTATGTCTTCTAACACTTTTGTTGTGCTTACAACTCAGTTGTCTGAAGCCAAACTTGCATTCTCTCTACTGACCCAGATTGTATAGAAGTCTATGAGAAAATGACTCTACTTCTCTCTTGATTTATTACCTCAGTAAACATGAGTTTATGGTCTCAATCTCTAGTTGCAAGTCTTCTTCAACACAGCATGATGTTCATTTAGTAAATTATGGTCCATTTAGAGTCAAATAGACCATAAAGCAGGGTACGTGTAGCTGCCTTTGATTGACAGGTCGCTAACACGGCCTTGTCCTGTCTGTGTTTTCATCTTAGAATTTGAAATCTTTCACAGTGTGTCTTCAGTTCATGAAAGTTAATTGTAACATTTTTGCAAAAAAAAACAAGATGGCGACGGCAAAAAAATGCCAAACTCAAGGCTCCAAAACAGCAGTCTACAAACCAATAGGTTAACCACAGCTCTCTTATAGAAAAAGGCATTGCCAGAATAAATACTTGGGCTGCTAATGACTTGCATGGACATTCCACCCGCTGCAACCCATGAGTCCATTTGTTTTGCAAATGGACAGGCCTAAAGCCCTGTCTGTCTTCTATCAGGCTCCACTTCCTAATCCATTATT
Source organism: Leptoclinus maculatus (assembly GCA_032191485.1). Classification (NCBI taxonomy): domain Eukaryota; kingdom Metazoa; phylum Chordata; class Actinopteri; order Perciformes; family Stichaeidae; genus Leptoclinus; species Leptoclinus maculatus. The sequence continues at coordinate 20,101,243 of JAVDOI010000014.1, read as the reverse complement.
GGAGATCAATGTCCAGCACCTGCATGTTTAGCGGTCCCACTCTGACCAGTGGCAGCTCACGTGTGGGGCTGTAGCCTACGGGAGCGGGACCACAGTGATGTGTTGACAGTAGTTAGGTAGAGAGCGCTTCATCGCGGTCCATCGAGGCGCCGGAGAACGGCAGTCCGTCAGATGGTCGAAGTCAATTTGCACTCGCCACAACTGCCCGTAATGGCAGGAATTAATCACAGGTAGCAGGTGAACACACAAACACACACTCACAGACGGGACGGAAACCCCCCCCACAAAGCACACAGAAGAGTATTTATGCACACGCACGTACAAACCCTGACCGTAGGAGGGGATCTCCACAGCCGTTTGTAATCTTACACACAAACAACAAGTGTTATATCCCCCCCCCCCCTCCCCCTAATGTGTGTGTGACTCATGTATGACGAATGCACCGGGGCCTGTAGGGCTGTTGTAGTGGTGGGCTCATGAGAGCACACGCTGGCTTCGCCTCGGGGACAGCAACCTGTCCGACGCTTCCTCACGCAGGACGGCACCCTGCGCCGACCAATGGGATCGCAGTAGGTTTTTAGGATTGAGGGAGTATTAGTGTGCCTTTATAAAAATTCATGTCAGCAGCAGTGATGTCCCAGATTAGATGGCTTTGAGCCGTAGAAAAAGCCACTTTACTGTGGGAACGTACAGGCCGTCGCACCGACACTACAGATAAAAAATGGCTGACTAGCCTTTTCATATTATCACTGAGTGATTAGGAGTGATGAAGAAGTTGTGGTAATTTATCATTAGGCCTCACTGATTGAACTAAACACAGTCAAAACAACAATAAATACATCCGGCACTGTAAATCCCTCAGAGCAGCTTTACTACTTGGTTTGTCTGCGTCAGTTTGTCGGACCTTTCCACTGGATGTTGTGACGTCTTTGGACGGGAAGGTGGGTGAAGCAAGTAAAATAGTCCTTTGGGCTTTGACGCTCTATGTTTGCGGAAGAAAGAAAAAGACATCTGCCGGCTGTGATTGGTTGTTCTATTTACAATGTAACTATTTTTATCTCGAGGTGCAGCCGTCGCACCCTGAAACGCTTGTGCACAGCCCCTTAAGAGGTCCAATAAGTGCAAACCTGCTGTGTTGTGAAGCTTACGTCCAATGAATTCGGTTTTTTTACCTTGGAAACCACAAATGTAATTCTCTTTATAGAGTCAGTGTGACTTTCACAAGGAATCGACAACCAATTGGACGGTTAGTCAATATGTGAGTTTACAGCTGTGGAACTGAGATTGAACACTAAACAACTTAAAGATTTTCATTTCACTAAATATCTGTTAAGTCATTATCTATCCCCAAAGGAGGCAACACAAAGGTGATCGATCTTTTTAACACAAAGGCCCACTGATGGAAGTATTGCAATATTTATATATATATATATTTATACAGTATATGCAGTATTATGAACTGGGTGGGCAACATTCCTGGAAAAAAAGCAGTATTACAGTTTTTCTCCATTGTGTACTCACAAAGAATTGAACAATGCACACAAAACTTGAAGCTCTTGTATCACCAAAAAGACTCCAGACTGTTGACTCCAAGCTACACTTCCATTGTTTTAACTCAAATAGAAATTCTAAATCAACGAGGACTGAAATCGTAAGGATTGCCACATTAAGTACTAACTATTATAACTATAAATGCATGTTACAGCGCTATTGTGCGTTGACTTCGATAACACATCGAGATTAAGAGTCTGCAGCAATCGCTACAACATGTCAACCAGAGCTCAACCCACAACCTCGGTTTTCTCAGAAAGAAAAAGTTCAAAACTTGTAATTCACTGATTTACTGAAACAGTGTAGACATCACAGTATCGTGAGGGTTTGTGGAAACGGACACCAAAAGTATTGAGCCTAAACAAATGCAAGTGAAACGGTACAGTTTAGTTCTGCCGGTTCCTCTCGTCAAACATTTCAAACTGTCTGGACAAAAGGTATAAATCTGCGTGAACACGATCTGAGGCTTTTTTTTTGCCGCCGGGTGTCCTGGTTGCCCACGCTTGGGCCATGACACGCAGCACCATCTCGTGACGAGACGGCCCTCTTGGCTTCCTCCCAACGCCCTGCAGACCGAGGCCATGTGTCTGCTCGCTTGTCTGTGAATAACCGCTCCTCGTCTTTCTTACTCTTTCCCCGTCATCCGCCTCCCGTCTCTCACATCTCGCACTCTGTGCCGCTCGGCTCCTCTCTACTACCAAACTCTTTCTCTCCCTCTCTCTCTTTTCCTCGATTTCCTTTGGGGATTTAATTTTTTCTTCTTCGTCCTCGACAACCTCCTCTTTCTGCCTCTTTCTCGCTCTCGCCGGGACCCTGCAGCCAAGGATGACTCGTCCGGCTGATGAGCGACGCCGCTCCGTCAGTGTCTCATGAATGAAAGGGAGGCAAATGCTGAGCAATCGTTCATCACAACACTCGAAGGAAGCGACTCCAACTAACCCATCCAACCGGCAAACTGCTCTCAGAACAAGACTCCAAATCGCTTCAGTTTCACAACCCGACAAAATTCACACTCAAGAGCTTTGACTCAGCAGATGACGACTCATCTTCTCCCAAAAGAAAGAATGTTTCTCCACATCATTTACTTCTTGAACTGGCTGACGTTTATTCACTCAATAATTGAAGAGTACCACTAGCCAGACTGAGTCAGGAGCTTCAGGAGATTGGTTTAAACCGCTAATTCAGACGGTCTCCGATGAACCCGTGCTGAACCTGCGGTTTTCAAACATGTCCCAGGAAAACCCTCAAACTCCGGAACGTGTCCTCTACAAGATGTAAAATCGTGTTTGATACCGTCCACGGAGCTGATGTGCCTCTGTGGCTAAAACGCTCATCAATAATTGCTCGCCCTGCGGCCGACAAAACTAAAATACAAGACATCTCGCCATTGCAGGATGATGCATAAATCATAACAGCCGTGACCCTGCACTCGTGCCTCGCTTTTTTTTTTAGGTTGAGGAATGACTTCATACTTGACAGAGGAAGAAAGCGAGAGATGGGAGGAGAAGGGAGGGGAGGAAATTGTGGGAAAGCTGAAATGAGGCGCGCTTGTGTAACAGGATGGCGGGAGGAAGAAAAGAGGGAGAAAGAACATCAGCACGGAGAGGTAGTGTAGAGAATGAATGAGCGCTGGATCCTCTTGATGGCCAAAGCCTCTGTGTCCCATCATGTCGCTCAGAGGGATTAAAGACTGAAAGCAGGGAAGGACTCGTGTTCTTCATGCATTGGCATACTTGTGTTTTAGATACCGTGTGTATGCATGCACATATAACATTGAAACATGAGGATAAATGCACACCTGGCCGCTATCAAACACACCCTCACACTCCGTCGAGAACTCACCTTCCGATCATAGTAGAGTGCTGCTGCACGGCGGCCTCCAGGAGGCGCTCCAGGATGGTCCACTCTCCCATGGCTGGAGTTCGGTGGCATCCACTGGGCACGAGAAATCAGGAAGGGGGTCTTTCCCCAGTCGGCAGCGCACGAGTTAAAAGTCCCGTTTCTGTGAGTCTTTCGAATCCACTTGTTGGGTCGAGATGAGGTAGGGAGCTGCCTTCAGTCAAAAAAGCAACTTTGAACGAGCTCCGTTCATTCACACGCGCCCTTAACTGCACCTGAGATGGTTCGGACTGAAGCTCGTCTACGTGCTAGCTGTAAAACGTGTAACTCTCCATCTGTGCGTCCTTCTTCCCCACTGCCCTCCTATGGGTGCACCTTGACCCTGTTCACCTCCTAAAACAGCTGGTCCGTCATATGTTCTCACACACAGACCTGGTCCAGAGACTCATCTACTGAGTTTCACCGCCCATCACTCCGCCCTCACACTCTGGTTTCTCTGACAGCATCTTGTGGTAGTAACTTCTGGAGCTCAGGTCCATACACTCATGTGAGCCTGAGTAACCGGGGATCTGCGTCTCTGCTCGTCCTCCGCTCCTCCATCCTCTTCATTACTTCCTCCCTCTGTCCTCTCTTCCAGCTATTTTATTCGATTGGATTCCTTCACCCGTCCACTCTGTTGCTCCTCTCCTTCTCTCCTAGGTTTGGTTCAGGCAGCGCTTGGACTGAAGCGTCGCGCTCCTCCTCCTCCTCCTCTTCCTCCGTCTCCTTCCCTCTGCTTGAAACCGTGCGAGACTCGCTAGTCTCTCCAGTCCTCCTCGTCCTCGCTGCCCCTCTCTTTCTCTCTCTGTGTTTTCTGTCAGCGTGGTTTACGAGAGGCAGCTCTCCTTTCCTCTCTTCCCTTCATCTTGTTTTTCCCTTCCCACTTGGTTTCTCTTTCTCTCCGTTTGAGCCCTCCACCTGCCTCCGTCTCTCTCTCTCTCTCTCTCTCTGAGCCAGTAGGCAGCCAGACCGAGCGTGTGTCTAGAGGATTAGAGAGAGAAATCATCTCTCCGCTCCTCCCCCCTCTCACTCACTCTCCATCACTGTGTTTATTCCCTCCTCCTCCTCCTCCTCTTCATCTCTTACTGTTCCACCACCAACACCACACAAACCGTTTTCCACTCTCAACGCACAACGCTCATGATTTTTGTCTTCCATCTGTGTTTTTTTTATCATCTTCGTGTCTGAGTGCATTGAATACAAGGATGATCTTTGCTGTTTACACACATCCAGACAGAGACATTAAAGCCAGTGCCATGCAAATAGCTGTGTGTGTGAGTGAGTGAGAGAGTGAGAGAGAGAGAGAGAGAGAGAGAGAGAGAAAGAGAAAGAGAGAGTGAGATAGAGAGAGATGGAAATGGAATTAGTGACAGTCATCAAGATTTAGAGTAATTTGCTCGATTGGGTTGGATTCTCTCTCTCTCTCTCTCTCTCTCTCTCTCTCTCACTAATCATGGAAGTGGGTCTTTTGGGGTTAGTGTTGGGCAGAGGCAGTTCCACTTGAGGACATCTACAATTACAGACTGATTACATTTGAAGTTTGATTCATATATATTTGAGAGTCCAAATTCTTAAAGCTATAGGGTTGGTAATCCTCTTCAACGACATTGTTTGCTATATTTGTTGAAATACTGTTTACATCCTGACAGAAATCAATAGATCAATAGATTCATTGGTATCTGTGGCTGTAATAAGCTACCTGCCTGTCTACCTGATCGCACTCTGACCATGCAATTTAACAGCTGAGTATTAACAATAACCATGTTCATTGTTTACATTATTAATGATGATTTTGGGGGGAGTGGCTTCGGAGGGACAGGGTGTCAGTGATTTAACGTCTTGTAGAGCTCGTGCTGCTCGCTACTTCATGGGAAAATGTAGTCTTTTAAGATTACCAGCCCTGCCTTTAAACTGGACTGTTTTAGGCCCTAAATATATTTGGACACAATTATATTATATTATATATTCTTGGCAAAGTAAAAATGATACTCAGTTTGCAAATTATAATACAATTTGAGTATCAGCATACACTTGAGGAGCTGGAACAAGCAAATGTCTCAAATGTTTTGCTTCATAACTGACTTGAATTAGCCATAATCAACATTTTTCATATTATAAAAAGGAGAATCATCACCTGACTGCAGGTCCTCTCTCTTGGTTTTACAGCCCAGCTCTCATACTGGGAGTTAAGTTGATGGAGACAACCAGCTAAAAGGAGAGTGAATATTGGACATTTACACAATAACGACAGGACGTACATCTTTGCAGCAGTTATATTAAAAAAAATATATTATTAGTGTTGGTATCGGATTTTTGTGTCACTTTAGAGCAAATGACGATGTTCACTCACACACAACAGCATCGCCATAGTTGAGTGTTTCAGTGGCTTCTTCCGTCACTCCCGGATCCTCAGACCGGAGGAGTAGTAATCTATACTTAAGGAGGTAAGGAGGGACCGCACACACACACACACGTAATCTGTCCTACCCCATGCCAAGACAATCTGGCAGCACCGTCTCTCACACGAGAAGAGAGTAAAGAAAAAGAGAGAAGAAAAAATCTGCAGTCTGCCTCCGAACAGGAACACACTGACATGTTTATCTAACCGCACAACATCCTCGTTCAGCTATGAAGGCAATATTCTGTCAAAAGATATCACATCTGTATTATTCCGGAATGTTTTGTCCACCACCTTGATCCCGACGGAAACATCTTAATTAGATGGATTGCCATTGAGTTCTTCCACGTGACATGCATGGTCCCCAGAGGATGAACCATGATAACTTGTGATGATGCCCTGACTTTTACCTCCAGGTTGACATTTGGGCTTCTAGGGGAAATTTCAGTGTATCTAGTTGATGGATTGTCATTGCATTTGGTACAAACATTCATCATTCTCTCAGGATGAATCTTAACATCTGACTTTGCATCAACAGCTCAAGACAAACATGTGTCCAATACTTTAGGACCAAGTATCTGTGAGCGTGTCATCATGCTAACGTTAGCTACAGAGTTGCTAGAGAGGCTGTTGCTTTATCTTACAGCGCTTATAAACGTGTTCCATGGATTTGCAGAAGCACGTCTCATAATACATATAAACGGATGGTAAAGTCAGCTTAGTCAGTAAAGATGTTACAAGTTGGTATTGGAGGTTTAGTATAAGAGACATTTTATCAAAGGACGCATTATTAAGGCTCGGGGACTTTCAATGAGTTTCAGTCAGATTAAATACAATAGTTTATTATTACAGTGGCTGTGGTAAAGGATTCATATTGTCCTCACCGCTGTGTATTAAATCCTACAAGTAGAAAAGAAATGAAGGAGGTTCCTTAGGGACAAACTGGCTTTATGAGTCTGCAGGTTAATTCATCAGCAGGAAGTTGGCACAACATCGATAAGCTGCTGAAATGGGAGGTTGTCAAGGTTTCTCTACACTTGTCTTGTGAAGAGGATTTTGGGGGGGGGGGGGGCAGCTGAGAGTGTGTGGGGGGGGGGCTTCTGGAGGTAAAAGATTACAATTTCACGCTGATTAACGGATAAGAAGCTTTGGCGTAGCTCCAGGCACCATGGGAGTGTGTGTGTGAGAGAGTCCCTGTTCACCAGCAGGACACTGAAGGCAATTATGGGTTTTAAGCCAGCGGGTTAGAATCAATTATCACACGCCAACTCCCTCAAACCGGTCTGTCTGTTGTTTTTTTACATCTAAGATAATGGAAAAAAAAAAAAATCATGAATCTACTTCAATTAAACGCTTAATGAAGCAATCTAATTATAGTTTAAAATTGAGCATTTTCTTTTTAATTATGTTGCCTCTACTCTTAACTTCACGCTGCATGTTAATCCGGGTGTCGTGACATCTAAAGCAGCAGCACGGAAATGGCTCGAATACCTTAAAAAACACATTTTAATGCACGAAGAAATGTAGGTTATAATATAATCTTGACATGTTTGTGCACATGATACATTTAATCCACTGCTGTTCTATGTAGTAATTATTCTATTATTGGTGCTACTACAGCTATTATTACTCATATGTATCCTTTGTCATGTGGATTAGCTCTGGTGTAATTCTATTACGTGTGTTCCGTACACAACATCTATTGTACTTCTCTCCATCCTGCTGCGCTCCCTTTTATATCCCACATCAAAGGCTTTTTTTGGGGGCAGAGTGTTTCCTTTTCTGATGCGAGGGTCCAAGGACAGAGGATGTTAAATATTGTAGAGCCCTCTGAGGCAAATTTGGAATTTCCAATATTGGCGTATACAAAATAAATTGAAAGCTGCAATAATCTTCATGATGCATCAGGCGTGCTGATAACTGACATAAACCGGAGCAATATCCCTGCAGCAGAACATGTCATAGATCTGACCCGTTATTAAGCCGAGTCTTTACTCATGTATGAGCGCAGTAGTGACACTTGGCCTCAGCAGACCCAGCTGTGCACTATAAACCCTTAGAAAGCCCTTTTCCTGATAAGAGTTCACATTACATAACACACACGGAAATGTGAAATATCAAACGTGCACCAGAACAGGAAATGCCTCCTTTTCATTTCACTTTCTCACCGATGGGACATATTACTCAGTTAGAAACGTCTGAAAGGGTCAAACAAGCCCTCAACGGTCATTAAGTTGTATATATACACACAGTTCCATTAAGATGCGTTTATCTCTAAAATGCTGCCCAGCTCCTCGTGTTCAGGTCCTTTGGTCGGCGGGTCGGCTTTAAGTGATCTCTCTGAAAGCCCTCTTCTCCACATACTTCAGCTTCAGTCTCCTCTTGAACCTAAGAGACGGCGGGAGGGAGGGGGAACAGGCATTTAAAAATAAAATCAATCAATACCCTCCGTATGAATGTGTACATCCCGCGGAGCCTTTGAGGAGGCGTTACGCAAGAGCGATGCCGAGGTCCTTACTTGGCTCTCTCTCTCGGTTCGATCAGGTTCCTCTTCTGCAGACTCTTGAAGCGGTCCTTGAGGACGCTGCCCTCTGGCTGCAGAGTCCCGGCGTTACGAGAGACGAGAGACGACAAATCCACGTCAGACAAAAAACACACTCGGCTTTGACTCGGTGAGCAACTCTCACACCGAATTATAAAACACCATTCTGGCCACAAAAGGCTGATTTAAAGTAGTATTCAGAGACATAATGACACGAAGATAAGGGAAGAATTTTCCACATGAAACTGTAATGACCCCTGTGGGGGGAAAAGTGGGTCGTCGCAGTATTACAGAATAGGATAAGGCTTAGAATAAGACAATACAGGGGGCTGAAGATAAAACAACTCAATGAAACAAAACTCATTACAGATAAAGACTCGTGTGTCCTCACTGGCAGAGAGGTCACAGTGGATGAGCGAGCAAAAAATAACAAGTGAAGTACCTTGAGTTGTCTCAGGGAGCCGGCCAGCTCGTCACTCAGCTGGATCTCCATGTCCTGAGGCTGGAACCTGCAAATAAAGAACCGCACGGTTACAACCGAATCCAGAGTGAACATGAGATCCATCCACATACAGCATTAATCAGTACCAGAACATATCATTTGTGTGGCTGAAATAACACTGGAGAGCAAATAAAAACTGATCTCATTAAGAATAACATTGTTGCCAATTAACATATTTTTAAAGCTGCTGGGGGATGTTGCTCTTTGTCACTTAGCATCTGACGAGCGTTCAACTAAACCTGAACTTGCAGCGGTTTAAAACACTTTGCTTGCTAAACCTGGCCTGGTGTGTGCAAGAGTCTGGTCTCCATCAGTAGTTAATTAAATGGCCTCATTATTTTGTTTTTCACATCAAATGGCATCATTTTGTACACTGAACCTTTGACATTTAAAATCAGACAAACAATACAACATCATAGATCAAGGCTGGAATACACCGGCTTCCTAAAGAGGTCACTTAAGATTCCTGAAGTTACTTTTAAAACCGTGAATGCGTCGGCTACGATTTGTGATCATGTGACACTTTATTCTGCACGAAGGCTTCCTCAGGTCCGGCAACCAAACGCTGCAAAGACACGTAGAGCTAGTTGTATAATTTAGGCTATACCTCAAATAGCTTTCATGTCAACAGACCTAAATTAAAGGGTGTGCAAGTTGTTTGTCTTTAAATATTTTCATGGTTCAGATCAGCGTAACGTAGACCTTCCTCTCGTCTGCAGTAAGTTAAACCTCACACATGATGCCCTCTGGTGGTGTTTAAGGAGGATTTCACACCTGGAGTTCGGTTCATTTGGACCAAGGGGAGAAAGATTAGATTAATCAGTTTGGCGTCTGAAAAAAGTGGGCATTTAGGAGGAAGGGAAGGTCTTAACAAAGGATGCCATCGAGTTGCATTATGGGAAATGTAGGATCATGTATTTTGGAGCTCCAATCGTACAAAAGTCAGGATCTCTCAGGTTTAGTGAGATTCATTTTGACCCTTTTTAAAAGTGTCTCTTGTGAGTCCTCCAGCTTCATGAAAGTGCGACACCAACTCCCCGAGTGCTCCTTCAACATATGGAACATGTGGGATAAGAGTGTCAAGAGGTGCGTACTTGAGTTTGCCGAGACGTCTGGGCAGAGCTTTCTGGGCCTCCTGGTTGCTCTTGCGTACGATCTGTTTCTCCCTGGTATCCTCTTCCTGCTCTTTGATGGACGTCTTTATGGTGCGAAGCTGGAAGAGCTGCTGCCGCTTGTCAGACCGAACTTTGTGGGCCTGTCGCCGTTGCGCCTGAGATGGAGAGAGAGGAAGAGAAACAGAGAGGAGGGTCGTCAGATGGTGCGTGGAGCAACGACAATACGGCAACTTTTAGAGTAACACGTGACACATTCACAAGTCGTTTTACTTTTAGTACACAGTGCCGCCCTTAAAAAGTACAAACTGTTGCATGCAGTCAATTGAGACAAAGTAGAATCCTCTGAACTATGACATTCGTGAAGTAAAAGTCTTTAAAAAGTTTAGACCGTCGAGGTACCTTTATTTTTTCTGCCCTCTCCTTCCTCCTCTGCCTCTCGGTCTTCTTCACCGCCACTACGATGGCTCCCACTACCACACCCTCCTCTTCCTCATTAGCAGCGTCGTCTTCATTCTCCTCTTCCACGAGGCCTTCCACCTGCTCTCTCATGACCGTCTCCTGCAGAACAAACACACGCACGTTAGTTAAACTCAAGAGATCTAAACCTCCACGACATCGAGTATAAACCGAAGATGACGGAGGAGCCGGAATAGTCATCTGCACCTCTGTTGCTATGTGTTCTCTGTTGACCGCCAGCTGTTTCACTATTTTGTCTTCCTCCTTCTTTTTCTTGACCTCCACCGCGTGGGCCACCTGCAGCAAAGCCTGTGTTCACAGAGCAAGAGAGGAGACAGTCAGGGCAGCTCATACAACAAGACAAACCAGGAACATATTCTTTAATAACTTTATCGGAACAGACAACTGCATAAATGAGCCGTTTCTTGTGCCGATATGCAAGTGAGTGCGCTGTAGAGCTGTGACTGACCTGATGGGAGAAGAAGTCTGGGTTGTAGGATCCTCCAGGAGCGATCACCTCCACCGCAGGAAGCACGGACGGCTTCTCATTCATCCTCACCGGACGCTGACAAAACAGGAATGCAGCCACATTAGTCAAAAACACATATTCAATATAAAGTATCAGCCGACAGGTGTTTACTTTGTAACCCACGAAAGCAGATATTTGTTCTCACCTTGACGCGCTGCTTTCCCGTCTGTTGGAGGTACCAGGGGTCGGATGTGTCTTTGGCTACATTAAAAAGAGAACTTTTTTTTTCAAATATATGAGCATTTAAGTGCACTAAAGACAGATTATGAGGACTTTACAGCAAACACAGCTACACAAGTCCACATCTTCAAATGTATGCAGCTGCAAATCTATGATCCAGTGTTCAGAAAGTTAAAGACAACCCTGGTGGCTTCCTCAGATCACCATCAGCTTACAGAGACAAGAGACTCAGTACCGCTGAAGAAAACTTTAAGTATGCAGCCACTCGCAGCGTGCACACGGCTCACAATAATAAGAACTAATACAATTATTATGGATGATTAACAATCTATTTATCCCTCTTTTCACAATGGGATCTTAACATAAACTCTTTACTTCTTTGTGTGCATCCTCAGATCCCAGATGACCGTTTACACAACGGTCACCGGAGCTCCATATTGGTCTTCACATTCCCATGAAGGAAATACTGGGAGCGCAAGGATGCGATCATCACTGGACACACACACACACACTATATACATGCACAGCACTCACACTCTTGATTCCATATGTCGTAGTATGCTCTCTCTGGGTTGTTGTTGGCCTCCAGCGCTGCCTTCTTGGCCTCCAGCGCTGCCTTCTTGGCCGTCCCATCGAGCGGCTTTCTGTTCAGCAGCCGTTTCTGCCTCCCCGGCACCAGACCTTTGGCTGTCAGGTAATCGGCCTGGTGGGCAATGCGACGGAGTTTCTTGGCGTTGGGTAGCTGGTAGGCCAGCACGCTGGAGGAGGGAGGCAGAAGACATGAGAGATGACACATGATGGAGAAGAGCAGCGAGATATCGAAACCAGGCCCGTTGGACTCGACAGCGCCTACTCTATGATGCGTGTTTACATATCCTCAGATCCCAGGACACCGTTACACAACAGTCTCCTGAGCTCCTTTGTGTTGACTTCACATTCCCACGAAGGAAATACTGGGAGCGCAAGGATGAGATCATCACGGGACGCAACAGATACGAGTTTGCTCAAAAAATAACACGATCCTTTTACAAACAGACTTGGGGGAACCTCTTTCCCCAGTCAGGCCAGACATGCAATGTAACACCATGAAACAGCTGAGCCACAGCAGCCCCATGACTTTTAATTAACCAAAAAAAGTCACAATGTGTTCCCACACACTGAAGCTGCCTGATTCACACGTACTGCAGGCAACTAAAGGACTAAATCCAACCCTGAAAATAACATTTTAGGAGGACACTGGGCTCAGTTTCTCCTGAAAGTGAAGGAGGATAAAGCACAGTTGTGATGGATACTTACTCTTTAGGTGGTGGAATGAGGGAGTCATGCTGCAGGATCAGGTCTATCCTCAGAGGACGTGACACCTTCCCGTTCCTCCTCTTCTCATCCTCGGTGGGTTCCACTACTTCACAGGGAAATACAGGATACACACTCTTACATGCATGTTTAAAAAATTAAAATAATATGAGACGAGGAAATGCATGACTCAACTGTAGGACCATGAACATGTCTTTTCTTTTGTGTACATGTGTATTTACCTCTCAGTTGAGGTTTCTTTGGTGGTCCAGCATCCAGAAAGAATAAACATTCATCTGTCTTATCAGACAGCAGACCCCTGAAACACACAAATGTCATATTATAGACTTACAATTGAAGAAAGACGCTTTAGTTTGTTTTATTTAGAACCAACAATGAGTTTCAATACTGTGAAAAATCATAAATTCCATGACATAAAAAGTGACGTCTTCAAATTGCTAATTTTATCGAAAATCCCCAAATTATTCAAATGAAAGATGGAAAAGATGGAAATCATATTTGGGATCTGGAGCCAGCAGATGTTTTTTATTTCAATACAAATACAAAAAACGTGTTACACATTAATTTAACCAACGTTATTGCGGGAATTTTGTGTGAAACACGACAAGCACTAAAGCTCGTTTATTATATTTATTAAGTTACATACAGTCTAAGGCCTAATCAGAGACGCGTCCATAGGACACTGACCCACAGCTTCAGAACGTGTTGTTTACGTGAACACACCGAGCCATAGACGTTAAACATAAACAAAACGTCCGTTACCGGAGATAGCTTTAAACTAACACTTTTTTTTACTTTTAGTTTGACCTAAAGAGCACAGGAATCACACGTGTTCGTCTCCGCCACATTTAACTTAGCTAAACTCACCCAATGGTCCTCTCCTGGAGTCTGACGTCCGCTAAAAATCCCTCTACGTCGTTTATGTCGCTGTATTTGTTCCAGTTCTTCTTCTTGTTCTTGTTCAAACGTTTTCTCTTGACACCGGACGAACCTGCGGCGCCCGAATTGGACTTTAAATTGAGAAACCCTGGCTGTGAGGCCGCCACGCGTTTCACCCTCCTGATCGGCGCCATTGTTGGAGGACTTGAGAAAGAAGAACACGTTTCTTCTTCTTTTATGCTGAAGCGGTGAAGGGACGCAGACAGCGACGCCTGCAGGCCGGACAGTGTAACTGCTGCATTAACTGTCCATGGAAATAAAAGTTAAAGTAAAACTTGTTTTTTTTCTTCTTCACTTTATCATATTTTATAATGTTATGATATATTTATTTACAGCAAAGTACGGGTATTAACAACATATTGCGTGATACTCACAGTATTGGTGTGATGGTTTAAATTAAAATTGTGTATATTCATTATATAACATATATACAAATTGTCAATATAGTATTAAAAGTCTGAAACACCAAATATCACTATTTTTTAACTCTCCCTCGGACACTAATTGTGCTTTGGTTACTTTTTTTCTTTCCAGAAAAAATACATTTAATAAAAAAAAAAAATGTAATAACCTAAACAAACAAAAATGTAAATAATCAGGATTCAAAAAAATAAAATGACTCAAAAATGACCACTTGAGTGTGGTCATTGTTTATCATGTTGCTGCATGTATGTAACGTGTTTATCCCCAGATGCATCATGGGAAACGTGTCTCCTGTTGCTCTCCTATGTTCTTTTTCCTTTTTTTTGTCGTCCCTTCGTTTTATAGCGAGAACAACGCTTTAGAGACTCAAGAATACGTTCACATTTTTTGAGCAGCAATCTGTCACTAAGTTCCCAAAGGTAAGTATCACCATTTCAATAAAACTCCGATCTATCATTTAACGTCGTGTTAGTTGTCGGATGGACGTGTTTTTTCGTTTATTTTTGGTGAAAACGATAAACGCAGAGCAGTCGAGCCATTATCTGCCTGCTCGGGGAGACCTAAAAAAGCACTTGTGATCTGGTCACATTTGACTCGGAAATGCGCCTAAAGTGAGGGGTCATCTGACAAAAAATTGTTCATCAAAAGATCCCCTGACATGTCTAGTGTCATCTTCAAAAAGTATATTCCACTTTCACGCCGTGGTTTTTATACTCTTCCGTCGTTTTTATCATCGATAACAACGATTTTTTCCTTCCCGTTTGCGTTCTTCTAGCCAGCAGACAGCCATCATCTTTAAGGTGTGCTCGTTTGTTAACACCGGGCAGCCGACACGGGCGGGGTCGCTTGGTTTTCCTTCAAAATAGCTCATTCTGAATAAAAAACCAAGGCTCGTGCGCAACCGGGGAGCACGCTGCGAAGAAACGAACGAACCCACGTTCGTTGCGCAAGGGGCGGGGTTTGTCGGGCCGTTATCGTGCTGTGATTGGTCGAAGGATTTGCAACATCCCGCCTCTTAGGCTTGTTTACAGAGTGTGATTGGTTTACGCGATAGAGAGCGCTGCTATGATTGGACGCCTTAGCTGTCCGTTTGAAAGACAGTCATTACATAAGCTTAGGATATAATAAAAATAAAAAAAAATAAAAACTGAGGCTCCTGATTCTGATGTATGCTCTTTTGCAATCCACTCTAAGTGAAGACTAGTTTGCCATGTTGATGTAAAGTTCTATATTAATGAAAATACAACTTGAAAAGTACATTTTTATCCTTCACATCTTGAGCTATTCTGATTCGCATGTGCCCCTAAAACTGCATTAATTAAAGCAAACTTTTGTCACGTGTCTCCAGGTGATCTTCAGCAGCCATGGCCCGTACCAAGCAGACCGCCCGTAAGTCCACTGGAGGCAAAGCCCCACGTAAGCAGCTGGCCACGAAGGCTGCTCGCAAGAGTGCCCCTTCCACTGGTGGAGTCAAGAAGCCCCATCGTTACAGGTGAGCGCTCACGTGGTTAATCTGTTTGTGATGGAAAGATTAACAACACAAGGCACGCTACAGTTTTATTCCCCCTCTGTTGTATACGTGGATGTATAGTAAAACTCAACTGACTTACAGATGGACTCTTTCCTGCAGACCCAAAGAAGCACTTTGGGACATACTTTAGCTTATACTTTTACTTCTACTCTATAAACATACTGTCACAAAACACAGTAGTTTATGTACATTGTGTATTTGGACTGTTATGTGGGGAACATCTGAGTGGAGCTGATATTCTATCCTGTGGTTTCTCTCAGACTCCTACTAGTAGAAAAAGACTGAGAGTGGGGTTCAGTCATTCAGTTGCCCTACCAACAGTATGCGGAGGTGCAAGGTGAAGATGAAAAATAGTGCACAAAATTAAAGAGTAATGTGTTCTGTTAAAAAAAATCCAAGACGGATGACATGTGTTATGTGCAAAAAAAAGCAGGTCAAGTTGAGCTGCTCCCATCTCAAATTTTTCCATATATGTCTGATTTGTTTTTGCCATTCCTCTCCAGGCCCGGTACCGTGGCTCTGCGTGAGATCCGTCGTTATCAGAAGTCCACCGAGCTGCTGATCCGCAAGCTGCCCTTCCAGCGCCTGGTGAGAGAAATCGCCCAGGACTTCAAGACCGACCTGCGTTTCCAGAGTGCAGCCATCGGAGCTCTGCAGGTCAGTAGCTCTCACCCTCAATAAAAAAATGACCAAATAACACGTTTTAATCATTGAAACCTAAAATGTTTTTGCCTCTGTCATCTGCAGGAGGCCAGCGAGGCCTACCTGGTGGGTCTGTTTGAGGACACCAACTTGTGCGCCATCCACGCCAAGCGTGTCACCATCATGCCCAAAGACATCCAGCTGGCACGTCGTATCCGCGGGGAGCGCGCTTAAAATGTTTCCCGATGTTATCTGCTGTCCTTTTTCGTCCCGTCACCACTCTTTACATCCCCGTCCTCCCTCTATACTTAGTAGTTTGGTTTGAGGTCCTATATATATATATATCGTATGATTGTAATAACCGTAAAATGTGTGATCATGTCTTCTTTGGTGCTACTAGTAGCAGAGTTTCCTTAGAGATGTCTTCATGTACGTTTTGAACTTTTTAATCAGTTACACTTCTAACTAGCTAGCTCACAGGTTGTTATCTCCATGCATCAGGTGTTTTTGCAAGCCAAGAATAGTGTGTGATTTGAGATGAACATAGGAAATTGCATTAAGATTAAGACATTTTCATCTTTAGATGGACATTTACATTGATATAATGGGTCTTCTGATTTGTATTTTAAATAGAGATTTGTTGTAAAAGTAGTGATTTCTCTTTTTCCCCTCCTATTTCTTTCTTTTTTTACAATAATGGTGTATTTCTACTGTTAGTGTTAAATGTATGAAAATACAAAAGTTTGATTCTGGTTGTCAATTAGAAACGTCATTGTGCTATGATGACACTGCATTTTTTGGCAGAATCAGCGGCGTATATGTAGCAGACCTATGGTGATCATATTTTGATTTTCAGCCACGTTATGTCCAGGTAATGTTTTGACTTTTTGTTCCTCTCTCAGGTTGATATGATAACCTATTTTTTTTCTTTTTCTACCGTGTTTTTGATTTATGTTTTCAGTCATTTTTAAAAAGCAAAATATTTGTACTCGAAATTCACAAACATAATAAACGGATTCTTGTGGTTAAATAAGACATATGAGTGAATAACTTACATTGAAATTATATTCATATTCGAGCTGAAACAATTATGAACACAAAACTTTTCTGCACCATAATTTACTCAAATTTTTCAAGCAAGCCGATATCCAAAATAATAGTTTTTTGCAGCCCTAATTCATATTCTTGTGCATTCATTTAGAACATTTATATTATCACACATCCTTCCAGTAACAAATGCTGCTTTTCCAACAACAAAAAAGGGTTTGTAATAATGAATATTTATATATATATATATATATATATATAGTATAGTGCAAACAAGAGACATAATTAAAAAAAAGAGATCAAAACAAGTATTACAAATAAGTAATAAAACAGTAAAGAATATTAAAAAAGTAAAAAATCCACAATAACTAAAATATTATATATACAGACAGAATTGTTATAATTGTTGTGTTGCAATATTATACAGACAGAATAATTGTAATTGTTTTGCAAAAGACCCAAAAAAAAACTACTAATAAAAAAAAAAATTTGACTTATTCGCTTATTATTAATAAAACTAAATCATACTAATTACGACAAACGTACATCAAACGGCTAAAAGTGACCACATTATTATTATTGTTGTGAACGCTGTTGCATTGTGGGACAGATGATTGACGCGGCGGCCATTTTCCCCGCTGGACGCTCTGCTTCCCATTGTGGATACGAAGAAGAAAATAAGAGACAAGCGAAACATTTCTCACGACTTCTACTCACTTTTCCCCCCAGGTAAGCCCCTCGAAATCTGTCACGGGGTTCGTGAATGGACTTTAAATTTTTTAAGTTGTATTTTATTTTATTTTTTAGACACATTTAACTGTGAAAAAACTATAATTTTGTCGTGTGGAAAGAAACAAACAAACACGGGCTTGTCGAAACGACGGTTGAAATGCAGTCTTCTCTGCTGCCGTTGAGATTCAAATTATGCGCCCGGTTCAGCTCGATTCTACGCAGCCGTTAGGGACCGTTGGGCTTTCCTAACCCTATCTATGAGTTCCTTGAAATGTCTTGTGTGTCTTTCTCTTATTTCCCGATACGCTGGAACTGCGGTTATTTGTCAAATTGAAGTTGTTTATGCGCTACTCCTTTAGCTCTTCTGCCCTCAGTCTTTATCCCGTTTGCGCATCAAACCGCCGCCATCATCAGAGCTGAGGTGGGCGGGACCTAGCAACAGTGGAAGACAAGCTGTAAGTCCCGCCTACTTTTGACGACTCTGCGCGCTGATTGGCTCGAACGTTATATTTTTAGCGACGTATTGGTCTCCCAGCCAATAGTACCGTAGTTCGTCTTTGACTGACGTTTGTCAGTCCGATAGTGGTAGGGATTGTTTTGTATGTTTACTTCCCGAAAAAGTTAACTTAATTCAAGTTGCCTGTTCCCGTTTAAAAACTATATAACATGTTTAATTTTATATATGTGTATTTGAAAGGGTTAATAATCACACTCAGTAAGTGTAGGAGTATCAAACCAACAAAATAAACCTATGAAGACATATTCGCATTACTTTCAGAGTATACAGGGTAAACAAAGCTAAAAGTAGATGTAAAGGAGAACTCTTGATTATTAAATATGCATAATAAACCAAGGCCATTTATCCTCCTTTTCTAAATCTTTTCCAGGTGATCTTCAGCAGCCATGGCCCGTACCAAGCAGACCGCTCGTAAATCCACTGGAGGCAAAGCCCCACGTAAGCAGCTGGCCACGAAGGCTGCTCGCAAGAGCGCTCCTTCCACTGGTGGAGTCAAGAAGCCCCATCGCTACAGGTGAGACGGTACCTCACAATGGTGGGGACAAAATCATATAAAATAAGACATCAAAAGATATTCCACAACCAACTTCTGCTTCCCACATAATAACATCTTTTCTAATGTATTGTGAAGGCCCGGTACCGTGGCTCTGCGTGAGATCCGTCGTTATCAGAAGTCCACCGAGCTGCTGATCCGCAAGCTGCCCTTCCAGCGCCTGGTGAGAGAAATCGCCCAGGACTTCAAGACTGACCTGCGTTTCCAGAGTGCAGCCATCGGAGCTCTGCAGGTCAGTAGCTCTCACCGTCAATAAAAATGACCAAATAATAACACGTTTTAATCATTCAAACCTAAAATGTTTTTGCCTCTGTCATCTGCAGGAGGCCAGTGAGGCCTACCTGGTGGGTCTGTTTGAGGACACCAACTTGTGCGCCATCCACGCCAAGCGTGTCACCATCATGCCCAAAGACATCCAGCTGGCACGTCGTATCCGCGGGGAGCGCGCTTAAACGCCCTCTCCTCCTCTTGGTCTTTCTCCCTTTTTCACCTCTTCCTGCCCTTCCTTCACCAGTCTGTCTCTCGTTCCCTCACCCGCTCCCTCCCTCTCTCCCTCCTCCCCGTGTTAGTAGTGTGTAGAGGAAAACTGATTATATTATGGAATAAAGTGTATAGTCGTGTTTTTCTTAGTGCTCTCGGCAGCAGACTTCTAGGGTACTCTCTCTCTTTTTGTGCATGTACCGTCTCTTTGGTGATGAGATCTCCTCAAGCACACGTCTCCTGGTTTGCACTTGTCTCTAATCTGACTCTGCGGGGGAGAGGATGACTTCTGGATAGAATAAGAGAAAACTAAACATGGACTAGAACAATGCAAATTTGGGCGGGACAACCAGGAGGAGAGGCTGGGTACGTGTCTGCTGGGGGACTCTTGTCTCTTTTCTGCAGCAGGGTGCTAGAAGAACTTACCAGGTCCTCTCCTCCTGCTCTCTATCCTCCGCCAGCCTCGCTCAGAGACGACGGTGTTGGTCTCTTTTTTCAAGATGGCCGAGGCTGTATTTTCTGTCCCTGTCTGTGTCTGCATGAGTGTTGGTTCTGATCACCACAGCATATTGTACACAATCCATCAGCATCTTTTGGAGAACTTGATTTATGATTACCATATTGATCGTTGCTGTCATTCATCAGGTTAGGGTTTTGGTTTTTTTTCTTTCAAATGAGTCTCACTTTTAGTTTTTTTTCACTTCAAAGTATTTGTAGATGACGTGGAGATGGGGGGATAAATCAGATTACAACACCGACAGAGTACAAAAATAAACTGATTTGAAGATATTTTTTTCTACTGAGATGTGAAGCTACTGACTTGTTTTGGCACCAAAGTTTGATCCTCTTGTAGAAGCTCTTTTCCTAACCGACAGAAGAGTTTAACTTCACCTGTTGTTGTGGTGTTCAAATTGGTTTTATCTAATAATTTAAAGCCAAAGCTTGAGAGCTTGAGTACGGTGTCAGAGATGCTTTTGTAGCAGTGGCTCATTTTTTAAAATAAAAAAAACCTTTTTATAACAAAGGTTCATCTAGGTTTGTAACGTTCTTCAAAACCAAAAGCTCTCAAAGTGTGAAAATCATTATTTTTTAAACAAACTAACTGATTAAAATGTGAACATATATTGTAAATCAGTGTTACATGATAATAATACTGGTGTTTTCTGTATACGTCCCCCCTTTGCTTCTATTGTTTTCTCCGGATCAGTCGATCGTCTGTATACCGTTTCTCAGGTCGTCTTGTCACCTTTTAACTTAATTTAAATTTTATTTTTTTTGCTCAATTTGATTTTCTTTTTCTTTTTGAAATGATGATGTTTCAACTAAACAATGTTTGTAATTTCCAGATTTGTCATATAAGGTGGTAATAAATGGATGTTACACACACTCCTCTGTCTCAGTTGTATACACACACACACACACTTTTATTATAATAATACATATAATGTCCTATTATCATGAGACTAACAGTTAAGAGAAAAGTTACAATACTGGTCATACACCACTGTTCAATAAAGCTTTAATGTTCCCGACAATAAGCTCTAATTCTGTGTAAATCTTTTAAATGGAACTGCCATGGCAAAAACAACCCACAGAATTAAAATTAGCACCAAAACCTCAAAGTATCTCCTGTTTAAGAGACTGATATTTTTATGTTGGCAGCACCATTGAATAAGAAATGCTCCAAACCTACACAACCTTTCCGTGATTGACAAACAGAATGTATTGCCTTTATTTTACCATTACATAATATGACCTATAATCCTCGATCAATAAGTTCCTCATTGATACTGAATTCACTCTGTGGATCAAACCCCTGAGAGGCCTGAAGGCACTTCCACCACTAGATGGCAGTAAAACACCACGTTTGTCCCTCATGCTGAGGAACGGACGGATGTCCTGCTGATGTTAAACTGGAGTGAATTAGGACAGTGTTATTAAATGTTCCTCCCAGTGCTGTCGCCTTTCTCCTTCATAAACATAAACAGACTTACATGTGTTTTCCACTTTCCATCTTTGTTATTCTACTAATGGATTATGATTAATGCAAATTTAAGTCAACAGGAATTCCACTCTTTACACATTTTGTCTGATGATACAATTCTACTCAGAAGCGACTTCATTACCCGATTTTTTATTTCTATCTGGAAAATTGTTGTGTGCCCATTTTCTCTCTCTCACACACACACACAAACAAGAACACACACACACACACAGACGTGAGACTCTAGCATTACAATTAATATCCTTTTCTGGCTCGACGTCATTCCCCTTATCAGTGTTTCATTTCATCCTTCTACTTCCTTGATTAAAAGGGATGAAGCTATGCCCTCAGCCATATTCATTACAATGAAACGCACACAAACACACACACACAAACACACACACACACACACACACACACTCACCATGTCACCGTGGCCTCGGCTATACTCATTACAATGAAACACAAACAAACATCTAATCAAACACCAGCTTTTTAATCCTGTTGTTTTGAATGGGCAACACAGGCAACAGTGTTGTGGACACACACACACACACACTCACAGTCAATCACTACATCAGGGTGAGGGTCAGCGCTGTCTCCCCCCAGTTAAGTGTTTCAGGAATCACAGTTCAGTGTTGTTCTGATTGATACTTCAAATTATTTCAATGAGCCACAATTTGAATAAGTCAATCATCTTTATAGGACAGAAGGATTTTTTATTGAATGTTGTTTTCTAAAATAAATAGTGAAATTGTATATGTATCCTTTATTTCCCCCAGGATGTTTTGTGAAGTTTGCATTTGTAAACAACCACTTAAAATGGTTGAAATGTTGGACATTTCTGCTTTATTGTTAACTAGTTTGCAGTCTCAATCCCAGCCCACTGATGAGGTCGGCCATTTGTAGCTTGTAGTTTATCGGTTACTGTGGCGGTTAATAGACGAAACATCAGCTTCACACCATCCATTATATTTTTCTCAATGTGTAAATTTTAGTTTTGTTCATCAGAAACATGCAGTGTGTGTGTTTACATCAGAGGAGCATCATGTGAAACTATGACTGTGACTCATCAGCAGTGTGATGTCCTAACTGCTGAGCGTGTAATGGACCGTACATGTCCATCTAAAGTATGTGCATAGTTATTTTTTCCTAATTGTTTGTCCATGTGTGTATGTGTGTGTGTATGTATGTGTGTGTGTGTGTGTGTGTGTGTGTGTGCACCACTGTGTGCACCACTGTGTGCGTTCGCCTTCCACCAAGGTCTGCGTAGTGGCGCTCCATCTGTGGCACTCAGGGGATTAAAGCCAATCTGTCTGTCTGCCGCTCAAAGTGCTGACCGTCAGACCAGCACCAGATTAACACAGTGCTGGGATTGGTACAGGGGGGGGGGGGGCATGGGTGAGGAGAGGTGGGGTGTGGGTGGAAGAGAGAGGTGGATGGATGTTGAGGAGGAGAGAGATATGTGTGTGTATACGTGTGTGTGTGTGTGTGTGTGTGTGTGTGTGTGTGTGTGTGTTGGGGGAAGATGGGGGGCAGGTTGAGAGGTCAACCTGTGATTAGTACACAACTGGCACAGTGTGTGTGTGTGTGTGTGTGTGTGTGTGTGTGTGTGTGTGTGTGTGTGTGTGTGTGTGTGTGTGTGTGTCTTTAGGAAGGGAGGGGGCTTATAGACAGAGGGACAGAAGGGGAAGAAGGACAAGGCACAGATGTACAGTAGGCCTTTATGGTGGGTGGATTGGGGGTCACAGTTAACCCGGTGGAATGAGGAGTTCCTGAGGTAGTTTTCGCGGCTGAATGAGACCGTAAGAGCGTAAGAGTGCAGTTGGAGTGGTGGAGCAGAGATAGATGGAGACACTTTAAAGTCTGTTTAAAACTGTGAAACTGTTAAAACTTTAAGACTGTGAGGGCTTGAGATGGTGTAAATAGGAATGGGACGGCACTTTGCTGCAACATATCACGTTACCATGAAAACGACAACAAATATGATGTATAATTGTGGGTATTTATTTTATACTTTGTACTCCCTGATTTAAACGTCTTTCAGGCGTTTTTTGTCAAAACAGCTTCAATGACAAAATCAAATATTTGATGAATAAATAAATAAATATCTTCTGATTTCATGTTTATTTTGTGTTACATCTTTAACCCTTAATGTTTCTGAGTAAATTGAATATTCCAGGCTGAACACACGTGAGCCGTCCTCTTTGTTTACCTTTTTGTTTACCTCTCCATGCGTCCACTGGTTACCCCGTGTTTAACGTCACATTGCAATGATTTGTGGGTAATTCCGTTAGGCTTATGGTAAGGGTTCATAAAGGGCTCAAAATGTCTGCCAGAGAGCCCTCAAACACTCGATGATGTGACAGTGGGACAGCCCTAAACCCTCAGCGCCTCAAAGTCCGTGAGTCCGTAAGAGGGGACATTGGGATTGGGCCTTAGAGCCCTTTATGAACCCTTTCCAGAATGCTGACTTTGCCGAAGGGAATTACCCACAAATCATTGCAATGTGACGTTAAACACGAGGTAACCAGTGGACGCATGGAGATGTAAAAAAAAATGTAAACAAAGAGGACGACTCACGTGTGTTCAGTCTTATTACATTTACTCAGAAACATTAAGGGTTAAAGATGGAACAAAAAATAGACTTGATATCAGAGAATATTTATACATTTATTCATCAAATATTTGATTTTGTCATTGAAGCTGTTTTGACAAAAACGAGTAAATAGATTATATGAAGTTACCAGGAAGACGTTCAAATCAGGGAGTACAAAGTATAAAATAAATACCCACAATTATACGTCATATTTGTTGGGTATTTCAGGGTTCGAGGCTTTAGGGGTTAGATGCCTGAAATAAGGTCTGTGGTTAACACAAGCTTAAAAAGATATTTAAAAAAAAAAGTTCTATGATATAAAACACATCAGTAGATTTCCTACTCAGAAGCTTTTACGCATCTTTAAAAAGACGATTAGTCCACATTTAGTCTCGCGCTCATGGGACCGTGGTGTTATTCGTTTATAGTCTAACATTAGCTTTTTATTTCTGGCATTCACGTTTTAAAAAATCATAAAAGTTGTGTTTATTTGAGAAAATGATCTTGCTGAACAAAACATCTCTGAATTATAAACATGCGTTTGCCACGGAGCTTATTTTCTGCAATAATCCAAAAGCCAATGGAAAAAAATCCCGTTGGCTTTTTGCCGAGGGAACCAGAGCGACGCTAACTTCCGGGTTAGCCTACAAACAAACATCACTTCATCTCCTCATAGAGAGACCGAACAAATAATACAAATAAGGATTTAACAGCTCAAACTTCCAGTCAGTCTCTCCTTGCAGGAATTCGTGGTGCTGCACTAAAAGTGATAAAGTAGTGTGATGAATTAAAAAAGATAGAAAGAGTTCAAACCTTGTCGTACTGTCACACCTGTCCGATCACTGCATTAGGTGTGTGTGACTGAAGTTTCGTAAAGTTGCAAAAAATTGTTGGACCAGCAGGTGAGATGTTTGGCAGTAAATGGGAAAGACATGGGGGGGGGGGGGTTGTGTGTGTGCTGGGGGTTGTAGCCATGTTGGGAGGGGGAGGGCAGGGGGTTCAGACTAGATGAGATTAATGTAGTGTACTAGCGGTGCACAAAGAGTGGGGGTGTGGAGCGAGTCGGGCATCGCTCCCAGGGATTAACCATGTTCAGCCATTAGCACAACCTGCTAGTCAACCAGCAGCACGGCAGGGTTCAAACAGTCACGTATTAAAGGTAACGATAAGAGCCGTAAGACACAAACATCCAGGTCATAAAACGCTTCTAGCTGTGTGTGAGGTTAGCACAAGTGACTCTCTCACATTATACTGTCATTTGATTCAGTTAAATGAGTTAATAAACTAAAGACTCACAAACTGAGAGTCAAAGATGCACACAGGTAACGAACAAACACAAGTCCGTGCATGAGGGAAGACGAACTGACAGAAGACAAACAGACGGACTAAATACAGGAGGAAGGAGGGAGATAAGGAGGGACAGGTGGAACTCCTGAGGGAGAGGCAGACAATCACAAACAAGAGCAGGAAGTAAAACAAGACACAAGAGACGAGGACTTTCAAACTAAAACGGGAAACAAACAATAACTAAAGACTACAAAAACTAAAAACATTCAGTTCTAGTCGCCTTGTGCTGAACTATGAAATGTCAACTGTGAACCAGACAATAAAGCACATAAATACAAACATATCGCTCACCCGTCATTCCACTCAACAACTCAACACAACTCAGGTTAAGAGGTTGTTAAACTGGCTTCAGTAGAGTCTGAGCTCAGATACTATAATTATCTATAAAACACCAAACCAGACCGTGAAAACATAAAGGCCTCAACACATCACAAAGCTGACCGCCAGCATGCAAGTTATGATCCAGATGATATCCAATTAGGAGTCTGTATTCTGTATTGTTTCTATTAGTCCACTGGTGTTAGTATCACTTCTTATACACTTTGTTGTTGTATTTGACTTTTTCTATTTTAGTTGAATTCTTTATTTTTATTTATTTATTTACATATTTGCTCTTATTGCTATTGTATTCTATTTTTTAATGGTGTCAGTATTATTTATTCAACAAATCACAGTCGAGGAGCAATAAGAAAAACACGTTTCTGAGCGGAGGGAGCCTGTAAGAGCAGAGTCGGGGCGTTTCGATTCATTTTGAGTCATTCCAAAGTTCAGTCTCACTTGTAGTTCATGGCTGTGAGTTATGCTGATGTGTGTGTGTGTGTGTGTGTGTGTGTGTGTGTGTGTGTGTGTGTGTGTGTGTGTGTGTGTGTGTGTGTGTGTGTGTGTGTGTGTGTGTGTGTGTGTGTGTGTGTGTCGCAGGCCATGTGCTTCTCCAGTCACACTGCTACCAGAAACCAGAGGGGAGGGAGAGGAGAACATACAGGAGCCTCTGTGAGCTGTTATGGCATCACATAAGACACACAGAGTACTGGCTAAAACACACAAGTGAATACTGAACAAACACATTCCAACATGCATCGGATTGAACGGTGGAGCAAAAGGCAGTGAAACTGAATAAACAAGTTCCCAAAAAAAAATAAAACATTCGAATGAACATTTTCTTATTCTGTGTCAAAAAAGTCACATAAGTCGTAATACCAGAATTCAGAATTTATTCTTTTATTTTATCGAAGCCTATTTATGACACTTGAAACGAGTTTTGTATTTTACATTATTTTATTTTAAATACTATATCATGATTATGAGATATTATCTAATCTTATACCTATGACACATGGCCAAATAACTCATATTTGATGAAAAACGATGAAAAAACACTGAAATGCTTCCATATCAATTATATAATTATATAATGTGTAAATATACATTATATAATGTAGGCCTATATATATAAAATGATATTCAAACGATCAGCCATATGGCCTTATGTGTTGTAACGGCCCTTTTATGTAAATCTATAGAGTAAGATTTGCAAATTATGCGA
The DNA here is from genome assembly GCA_032191485.1 of Leptoclinus maculatus. Lineage (NCBI taxonomy): Eukaryota > Metazoa > Chordata > Actinopteri > Perciformes > Stichaeidae > Leptoclinus > Leptoclinus maculatus. Next base: position 20,074,441 of record JAVDOI010000014.1, on the reverse strand, counting down.
GACGTTAGCTGTGATGCCTGTGGTTTTAGTGCATATATTAAGTGTTTTTTTTACGAGGGTTTACACATTCATATAATGACCCACAGGAAATATGTATGTGAGTGTGAAGCCGCCTGCCCGCCACAAACAGACTGGTTTGTGCGTTTGTTGTTGGCAGTACGCAGACAAACTGGCATGTAAATAGCCACAGAGTCACAGAGATGAAACAAACATGTTGACTTGTTGTTTCCAGAAGTGTGTGTTGGTATGTGTGCATGTAGGTGTGTGTGTGTGTGTGTGTGTGTGTGTCTGACTTATATTTTGTAACTTAATGGAGGCACCCCCTGACCTCCCCTACCCCATCAGTTTGTGATTGGTCTCTGGCTCCAGCATCGGGGATTAGACCATGTTTCCCCACTTTACGTCCCCTGTTCTTCTTCTCTCTCTCTCTCTCCCTCTCTCTCTCTCTCTCTCTCTCGCTCTCTCCCTCTCTCTCTCTCTCTCCACATCACATGATCCGTTACATCACGGGATTGAGGTCAGAGCTGGATTAGGGCGAGCAAAGAGAGGCAACGCTGGAATTACTGAAAGTGAGGGAGGAGATGCGGGAGGAGGAGGAGGAGGATGTGGGAGGAGGGGGAGGAGGAGGGCTGGTGGTTCAGATGGCCCACAAATGAAGAGAGGAAGAGAAAGAGAGAGAGAAGAAAAGAGAGATGGGAGATAACGAGAGATTGGGACAAAGAAAGAGGAGCAGGGAGGCAGAGGATGGGGGGGATGAAGATATGCAGGGGTTTACACTAAAAGGGGGATTGAACAATGCAACGGTCTCTAAATGCAGTAAAGTGTGTTCGACAAAGTGGAGCCATGTGAGAATAAAACATTCGTAAGATCATTTTGCAGAAGATGTATTTGGAGCATTAATGTGGTGGAGGGATGGGGGGGGGGCAGAGTTCAAGAGCTCAGGCAGGAACTCACAAACTGCTCCGTAGTTTATGTTTATGTACTTATACGTGTACATGTAGAAAGTACCTCTTTCTTTTTCAATGTTATTACACACTAGCATGGAGGCTTTACTGAGCCCTGCAGAATAAACATATTTAACATCTGTCCAAACGTACCAAAATAAAGTCTCAAAGACAAAAGTGAAATGTGTTCATGTTTTCACTGTTGAGTTCAAGTCAGAAAACAGAAAAACATTCCCGTCTTTTCATGTACTTTTTAATTCTTCATTGTTTCCAGATGGTATTTCAAACTCAACATAGAAAAACAATGTCAGAATAATCAGCATGCATGATGAATTTGGCGAAATTTGTTTGGGCAATGGTCTGAATCAGTGGTGCCCAATTTTCTAAAATGATATAAAGTCTACTCCTCTGCTTGTAACCCGTTTTAAAGAGTTTTCATTGTGTTTTTAGAGGCCTGGAGAGGTCAACTATCCAGTAATTTGGTTCTAAAATGGAAACGATTAAAAGAAAAATGATTATCGATATGTTTTGTTCTGGCTCTATAACTCCTGTTACACCCTCAGAATTATTCTCAGGTCTTCTGCATGTATCTTTCTGTCACATCTTTATTCTAAACCCTTTCCTTCACTTGTATCCTTTACCACCTCGTCTCATCTCCTCCATCGTTCTCTTTGCCTCAGATGGTCGCGTGCGGTCGATTTTTTAATAGGAATCTGATAACAGAAAGCGTACAGACTTTGACCTATTTAACGGTCTTCTGGCAATGTGTGAATCCTGCACGGTAACAGGAAACCCAGCACGTTAAAAGAAGAATTAGATTACGTCACAGCGTCGTTGTCCCGGTGAACAGTCGGGATGCTACATCCAGAGATCAGGGTGAACCTTGTGAGAGCCAGACACGACAGATTAAACTACTTCACACATGGGCCCGAGGTTCAACCAAGACACAACGAGGAAACGTGGCTCTCGTCAGTGGAAAATGAGGAGCTCTTCACCTTTTAGCGTCATTGTTTATTGTGAGAGGAGGAAGTAGAAATAGCAGCATCCGTTTTCCTTTAACTTACAATTTCATCTCCCTGTACCAGCTGTAAACGCTGATGTTTGGTGGACTTCATCTGCGTCAGGCCAGGGTTTTTCTTTCTTTTTTCTATTTTTATTTACAAGAGGTCAGAGTTTAATTAATGATACTTTATGTCCCATGATGCACTGGGCCTGCAAGAGCATCTGTCACCGGGGGGGAACATTGGAACCAATTTGTCATCTGGAGAGGGAGAAGGCTTTAATCCTGCCGATGAAAAGAGAAATGTCCAGAGAAAGATGGAGAGAGAGATAGAGGAAGCCGATGATGATGAGGACAGAGCGCAGAGAAGAAGACGAAGAGGAAGAGGAGGACGAGAAAGAGGAGGAGGAGGAGGAAGAGGGACACAGTAATCCTGTCTAATTCACTTAGTGTTGCGCTGAGGGAGCAGGACACTAAGAGGATTTGGGACATTCTCTAAATTAGATCAGCAAGAATAACAAACTGCAAGGAGAGGTGGAGTGGAGCGGGAGAAAGGGGGCACACTAGGAGAGGTGGCATGAAGGAAGGGGCCCATGAGGGAAGGTGGCATGAAGGAGGGACAGAAGAGAGAATGGCAGGAAACCTCCGAGGAGAAGATGTGTTCAAAACAAATAAAAACAAGTTTGTTGCCAGTTTGAATCAGGTTTGAAAGGGAGAAATTCACACCGCTCGCTCGTCCTTTAACATCAAATGTTATAGTTGGTGCCCTTGAGCAAGGCATTCAACAACCCGAGCAGCTCAAAGGTGAAGAGTGCAGCTTATCGATGCTCGTATCGCCTTCGCGCTTGTGTTTAATATTCCAAAAACCATAATCCGGACGCCTGTTGTAGTCCGACATACACATTAATCTGTGGGTCTGAAACTCTTACTTTTACTATTAGTGATATTAACTAGGTGTTAAGTTGTAATCTGCAGCAAAGCCCTCAGCAGAAGTGTATGCTGAGGTTGACAGTGGCTGGTTGATCCATTCATACTGTAATACTGATCCTGTTACTAGCTGCAGATCACTCACACTTACTCTGCAGCGCCACGCGATTTAGCAGCATTACTGCACCATTGCAAATCTTATTTAATGACTTATGCAAATGGTGACATCTTTATTTTAAATGTATGATCAATTTGACTGTAACTTGGCAAAAAGACAAAGATTTATCAATATTAATTTGATATTAATTTGAGTGTTGGGACATAATGAAAGACAGCGGAAGCTAATGATTGACTACAAATGAGTACTTGTTCTAAAACAACCTATTGTTCATTTAATTGTAAAAATATTTGATTGTGGACAACCAACACTGACTCAAGTGACATCACATGAGGCAATATATCGGACTTCCCACAGACTTTAATGTGTAACGTCATCAACGTTCCCCTTTATGATAAACTTGATGCACCAACACTTCCCTCTGATGCTCTAGAGACCGTCCAGCTCATATTCATGTCCTCAGAGGCTGTGATGAAGATCAGATGAGATGGAACTTTATTAACCCCCGAAGGATATTCTTGTTCCAACAGAAGAATGAGAAAAGACAATAGACCAAGAATATAAACACATATAAACAATAGAGTATATTAAGTGACACTGACACAAGAGTTAAATAGAATATTAATACGAGTAAGATACGTTTGGTAAAATAAGTAAACTAAAATAGATTAGTAGACAGAATAGATTGACTTTCATGAAAACATTATGAAAACATAAAAAGGCTGTAAAACTATGAAGATAACTTAAAGTTTAAATTATCGTATAAATTTAAAAGCCATCCAGATTTTCTGTGTCACTCCTGGACGGACACATCTTGAGAAAGAATCTTGAGAAAACGTTGTGTTGAGTTTCAATACATTCATGATCCATCAAACAAAACCGGGCTACAAATATTGTTTTTAATCGACTGGTCTGACTTCTCACAAAACAGCACAAAATGTTCCTCACTCTGAAATAATCAGAGTTCAACTGTGTTTCATCATGGATTTCATTTTTTCATTTTATTCAAACCCAAGAATAAAAACAACAACACTGTTTATCTTAGTTTTCTTCTGTCTGTAGCCTTGTTTGATCATGACTGTATCCGTACATATTGTGTGTGTGTGTGTGTGTGTGTGTGTGTGTGTGTGTGTGTGTGTGTGTGTGTGTGTGTGTGTGTGTGTGTGTGTGTGTGTTTGGGCGTGTGCTCAGAGCGTGCATGCTTGGCGGCGTTGGGATTAGGAATCGATTAAGAGGCAAATGGACTGCAGGCAGGAGGGAGGAAGAAGGGAGGAAGGGGAGGAAGGGGAGTCCGGTCAGCGTGATTACAGTGTGCCTCCAGAGCAGGCTGGCCACCAGCTTGTTTGTTGGGGATTAGAGAGAGGAAAGAAATGAATCATATTTCTAAGTCCTGAGTGTATCTGTGTCTGTGTCTCTGTGCTTCTGAGTCCATATGCTGCTGAAGGGGGATTACAGGAGCACACCGTCTGCAGAGCACAGGAGGGGGTCCATCTATCCATCCATCCATCCATCCATCTATCTATTGATATGTCTATCCATCCATCCATCCATCCATCCATCCATCCATCCATCCATCCATCCATCCATCTATTGATATGTCCATCCATCCATCCATCCATCCATCCATCTATCTATTGATATGTCCATCCATCCATCCATCCATCCATCCATCCATCCATCTATCTATTGATATGTCCATCCATCCATCATCTATCTCTACTCGCCAACTCAACTATCAGTTACACCAAAATGATCAAAATGAATTTGTCAGAGCAACAACGTGTTGTTTTCTGTGTGACTTGGTGAATGAACAATAAGCTTGTGAGTGACCGTAGAGTCTACGGCACTTTGTAATGAGCTTTTGGGCTCCACGTCCAGTGTTGTGCTGTGTCACCATGAGGCTGAACGTAGCTCTGTGTTCTCAGGCTAAATCCCAGTCAGAGGGCAGTCTGAGGTGCAACGACCAAGCAAGACACGTAGTACGGACTGTGGTGTAGCAGTGATCGGTATTACAGTAAGTATCTGTCTGATTGTGTTCGACGTGAAGGACGCGGCAGAGTGCAACACCCTTAGACCTGCAAGACATCAAGCTAAGTTATAGCTAAGTTATGACAAAATATCGCAGGTATGCTGGATGAGACCAGCCTGAGGACAATGCTACCGTGTCGTGTTGAAGTTATGTTCACCATCTTAGTTTAGCGTGTTAGCATTTGCTAAATTAGCACTGAACCCAAAGTGCAGCTTGGGCTAAATGGGAAGGTCATTCACTTTGCAGGTATTTAGTCATAAACAAAGTTTTTTGACCTGATGATGGTGCCAGAGGAAAAGTCGGGCGATCACCAAAGTCGTAGGATTTATCCGGTAGTGAACCAACACAGTCTCACAGTAGTTTGTGAAATAGTCACGACATGCAATCTATTGCTTTTGTGTACGGGGAAACCAATTCTCCGTATTCTCTGTGACGACATTACGTTAAAAACAAAAGTTAGGTTTTGGAAAAATGTCATGGTTGGGCTTAAAATAACTAAACTAGAGTTTAGGCAACAAAACCACGTAATTAGGTTTCGGAAAACTGTCACGAACAACAAAGCCACAAATCGCTCTGACGTTGATGCATTGAATTTGTGTGTCCACCACGAAAATGGATCCTAACTGCAGACTGTTTGTACAAAGGTTTATGGCCATCGATTCAGTAATGAAATAAGAGATATCAAGTATGTTTGATGGTGGATATTCATCATGATTAACATACATTGTCTTCTTATAGGTGTATTGTGTTGATATTATGCATTTCAAGCTAATATATAACGTCCCTAAAACCTTTCATCCAGTTCACTCCTCACAACCCTCCGTGGCGCTGACCCTCTGGCCCACCGGTGGCAGGAACGCACAGAAACATTAAATCCAAAATAATCTGCCCGTCTCTGGTACTTCACTTTGGGACTCAGTATTATTGTTAGTTCTAATCTGTTTCCTGTCCTATCTCTGCCTTATACCCACTCAACCTCTGGTGTGGATTAGTGGGACGCTCCCAGAAACTGAGTCCCAATCTTCCCTCTCTGGACGTCAGATACTCTCCTATTGTGCCCCCCCGAAGAGCAGGATGACACGTGTCATAAGTGAAGCTCTACCATCGATGCACACACAATGCAGTCACTCACACAACACAATGACGATGAAGAGGTTTAATGAAGTCGTTTTAATGTCTCAGAAACATCATCTAGCATGGTAGTGGTGAGACCGGCCGAAAAACACAGGAGACAAATGAAATATACAAAATAATTCATGTCAGAAAAATAAGCAGAGAAGATTATAGTAATGCAAAAGAAAAACAAAAGTACAGTAAATGATTAAGAAGCATAAACAGCATTGTATCCTAATACTGCTACTTTTACTGGATAAACCCCTGAGTTTGAAAAAAAAGAAGAAGAAGAAGAAGAAGAAACCAGAAAAAATATAAACAGAAAAAATAAAAAGTTGGCAGTTTTCTAGAAATTAAGAAAAAGAGAGATTGTGTTGGGTGGAGCGCCTGCTGATATGCTGATACCAGACATGATTGCATTTTCAAGTTTTAATATTTACAAAAGAACAAAAAAAAAAAGTATATTAGCAACGTCCATGTCCGCTGAAGACATAATATTAATGATGATAGTAATAATACTGATAATAATATCAACTTCAAAACAAATTACCACAATTTTTACTTTAACGAATTCACAATAATTTTTTTTTCAAAAAGAAACATAATATTGTTTAAGTCTAATACAAAAAAAAAAAAAAAAAAATCAACAGATACATCAAACACATAAAGTGGTACCCATCACATCTTTACAGGTTGGAGTTGAGAGAGGCACCAACACTCTCTGTGCAAAGGAAGTCCCTTCTCTTTCTCTGGTGCAGTTCATCAGCAACACACAGTTCATAACAAAGTCGTAGATTCAAGAACTGCTTCAACAACCTGCTAACCTCATGCAAACACTGTGAGATGGAGAGGGGAGGGGATGGGGGGGGAGTACTCGGCTGCCACAATGCGACCATTGTCGCACAAATTGTCTGGAAGTGATCCTATTAAAACTAACAATGCACGAGCCATTCTGCTAATGATTTCAACCATGCTCAAAGGCAACAGGTTTGTACTGCAGTCACTCCAGTGACCAACTCCACAACCCTCCGCTTCGTAACGCAGACACACACACAGGCTGCAGAGGGTCAGTATCACACAAGGCTACTGGGAATCGTCAGCTTCTGTCTGCTAAACGTCTTTCACACGGTGTTTAACCATCGGTCCTCCCTCGAGATGTCACGTCTGGGTTGGTTTGAGTCGGTTTTTTTTGGGGCTCAAAGCTTTTTTTGAGTCAGCTCGCTGATGAAAAAAGCAGCTTTACAAAAAAAAAAAAATGATATATGTATATAATCACAGAAAATACAAGACAAAGTCTAGAAGGAAGAAATAAACATGAGCTCGGGCTGTAGTCGGTTCGTGTGCTTTTAAACGTCGATTTCAAGGCCGTCTATGCCGTAAACTTGGAGGTAAACTGTCGAATACTCTGCTGGTCCGAGTGGAGGCCAGCGGAGCGGTTTCTGAATGTTTCTAAACCAAAACTACTGAGTCGTCAATCAAGAGGATGCCCCTTTGTTCGTGCATGTTCTCTTTACTCAATGCTGCATTTAAATCACAACCATTTCGGCCCTGAACACCACCGAGCTACAGGATCAAAGCTGCTGTTCTTTTCTCACTGGTTACATTTTAGTGTACAGATATCGTACGCAGCCATTTCAACTTAGGAACACTGACTGTCATCTCTTCGTTACGATCACAGAGCCGAACATCGACAGATCAGTTTACTTCCGCACACATTTTTCATCATGAAATGGCAAAAGACTTAATTTCAGCTGATTCGTTCTTCAGCTGATGTGATTAATTGATTTCTGTGTCCCACGGTCTCCTCCTTTCTTCTACAAACACACCAATCTGGGGTTATTTCGCCCTACTCTGATTTCTCTCCCCTACCCCTCTTCCCTCCCCCACCTCCTACTTGCTATTTACAAGACCTGGAACTTCCAGGAGTTCTGGTCTTTGTAGTCCAGACAGTCAGTGGCATTGAAATTGAGCTTCCAGGCAGCTTGGTCCTTGTAGTCTAGACAGTCGACGGCTCCGAAGCCCAGCGAGGCGGCCGTGTAGCCCTGGGAGGAGAGCGAGGCCGGGGACTGGCTGAGGGGCCCCCCCATCGAGGAGGCCGTGATGGGGCTCAGGGCGCCTCCGGTGCCCGACAGCTGCGGGTGCATGGGGGACAGGTAGGAGCTACAGTCCAGGCCGGTGAAGTAGGAGGAGCCTCCGTAGCTCTGGCTGTAGGCCGGGGCCTGAGTGTAGGTCATGGGGTAAGCGGAGGTGCGCTGCATGCAGGGGGCGTTGGAGGCGGACAGGGGGTCTGGCAGCGGGGAGATGGAGGCCGGGCTCCAGATGGACACCGTGGCACTAGCAGAACTGGAGCTGGGGGTGATGGAGGTGCCTGGAGGAGGGGGCTGAGGGCTGTAGGGTCCATTGGAGGGTCCATTGACACTGGCCTCGGAGTTGACATCCCGAGCGGGCGATGCCTTCTTTTTAGGGGGCCGTGGTTTGGACTGGCCCGTGCTCTGCTGCTGCTGCTGGCGGCACTTGGCACGACGGTTCTTGAACCAGACCTGGAGGATGGCAGAGGTGCATCAGTTATATCATCACCATTCATTATCAAATGCTTAAGATAGTCCTACTGCAAAAACTGCTCTTGTGAGGAAACCTCTCTCACATTTCTTTCTTTCAGCAACCCAGTGGTGATTTTAATTTTTTTGCATCAAAATGAATTATGACATGAATTAAGGCCTAACACAAAAGTAAGACATGTGATTCTAAGACATTTCTCTGCATACTTGTTTTGCAATGTGTTACCTGGACTCGGGACTCCGGCAGGTTGATCTTCAGGGCCACCTCCTCCCTCATGAAGATGTCTGGGTAGCGCGTTTTGGAAAACAGAGCCTCCAGGATGTCCAGCTGTGCGCGTGTGAAGGTGGTGCGCTCCCGACGCTGTTTACGCGGAGTGTCTAACAAGAGAAGAAGAAGAAATCGTTATTATTATGATGATTATTATTATTATGATTTTACTTGCGTTGTTTTTTTATGTTCGTATTTAAAAAAAAGGCCTTTTGTGTGTTGGTTCATACATTTAACTGCTGTATTAAAAACATCTCGATTCAACAGATAAATAGATTGCAGCACCAAAGTATATTCTAAATCAGGCTATTAAAATCCCTTTATTCATAATCAAGGTGGGATATTTCACTAAGGACCACAAAATATAATAATTGTTGTTCTCATGAATCAAGTAAATTATTTGAATTATTTCTCTTTAATTCACAAAAAATAAATGATTTTATAAACTGCCCGAGAGTGTTGTTTTTATATTATGGCCTCGATATTATTTTCTTGCAAAATACCGAATGAAGTTTAATAAATTGTGGTCGCTACATTTCTTCGGACCTTATCGGCCTCTCGTGACATATCAGAAGAAATGCGTCGCTGAGTAAAATATTGTATTTTTATTACATCGATTAAAGTTATATAACACGTTTTCTATGGTTATATCCGTCATAACTGTTTGAATCGAAATATACAAAGTGAAGAAACGAAAGTCACTCCAAAGCATGTGTTCTGAATTGTAAATGAATGGTCTTAACTCTAATCTGCGACAAGAAGGCCACGCTTTGTATCACGCCTTCTGTCATCGGTGCCAAACCTCGGCATCGTTTCATTCAAACTCTCCTCTCAAGGATGACAGATGCCACGTAGCTCATCCAAACAATATAAGAAGTGTTCACTTATGGAGAAAACAACTCATCACACAATGGCACAAAGTAAAACACAATGAGCATCCTTTAGTAAATAGGTTACATGATAAGAGCAACAGATTGGAGTCTATTTCGGTGTTAAGTCTGTGTGAGAACAGGCAGCGTTTCCATTCACACACGTTTCTTGTTGTTTTTTGACTCTATAATCCGCCGAACTTATAGGTCAAGTGAACACATGTTCTGATGGCTGAAGAATCAGACATCTATTCATACTCATAAAGCATAACCTTGATACATTTTTAAATAATGACAAAATAAGCGAAATGGTCTTTTTTTTTTACTGATCATTTTACGCAAACATTTTCTGTGAATTCTTTCAGTAACTGCATTTCAAAATGTACTTTTTGTTTCAGTTGAAACTGCAATTAAACGACAGTTTTAAATTATTTGAAATAAAAACACAAGACATTACTTACTGGGGTATCCAACGGCGGAGTGGAGCAGATCCATGCCCGGGCCGGACAGCGTTAACCCGTTCACGGAGTAATGCGGTTGCTTAATGTACGACATCATGCCTCCTGCTGGCTTTAAAACACTCCCTCACTACCTCACTCTCTCTCTCCTTCTCTCAGGCCGGGGGCTGGGTCTCCTAGCTAGTCTCCAGGGGGTGTCTCTCTCTCTCTCTCTGTCTCTCTCTCTGTGTCTCTCTCTCTCTATCTGTCGCTCTCTCTCTCTCTCTCTCTCTCTCTCTCTCTCTCTCTCTCTCTCTCTCTCTCTCCCTCCCTCTCTGTTTTTTCTTTGGGTTGTTTGTCACTAAGTTGTTGTTTTGTGTTTTCCTTGCTGGCCTTGTCCTTCCTTTGTACTCTGACTTAGTGCTGTTGAACCAGGCACCTGCGCTTCTAACTGTAGATGTAACGGCGCTGCGCCTTCACACCTGTTTTAACTGATGCGTAAAAAAAACACCGCTGAATTGAAACCGGATGAGTATTTTATGTCTCCTCTATCCAGATTACAACCAATGCAACAACTAAAATCAACCCAAAGACAATAAATGCAGACACCTCATTAAAATGATAAAGGCTAACTAAAAAGAACAAAAAGCCCCGTGATGTGATGCAGTTTCTCCCTCCAAGTCGTGCGTAATTGCGGTGCGCACCGAAGTCGCCAAGTGACAGGTACCAAAAAGCTACAAGTTCCACAACAGCTCGGCCGTCTGGCTGCGGTCTGGCGGGTTGCTGCAAAGCGGATGGGCCTCTTTGTGGTACCTGGTCCCGGAGGAGAGGATCTGGATCTGCACAGCGGACAAGTGAGGCGAGCAAGAAGAGGCTGGCTAATTAGAAGTAACTTCTTACCCAAGTAGACACCCAGAGCCCTCCCTCTCTCTCCCTCCCTCTCCCTCTCTCTCCCTCCCCCTCTCTCTCCCTCCCTCCCTCTCTCTATCTCTCTCTCTCTCTCGGGCGTCACGCACACACACACATTCTGTCGTTATGTATTCATGTTGGGCATGTAGTGTTAAATATGAATATATTCGATATATCTCTTATATTCAAATTTGTTGAAACGTTCAGGCTAAGATCCAGCAACTCGCAACTGACACCTGTTGATAGTCTACATGTAATCAGTAGGCTTAAGGTTTATTTAATGAATGCTATAAAAAAAAGTGAATTAAGAGAGAAGTGTTTGTTCTGGTTCATAACATAAAGTGTCAAGTTTTAGGCCTATGCTTCATATTCTTATGGTGATTATTCTGTCAAACGTAAAATAACCTTAGGCCACGTTGGCCTTGTCAAGTCTATTCCAGATGGACGTTTTTATTGTTACGAACCATTTTCTAAATTGGCCTCCAGCAATAATTGGGCGACCCACGCCTGAGTGTAGAGGCAGAGGTAGAGCAACCGAGAGGCGGAGAAGGGGGTACATGGAGGCCGGATTAACAAGCAGCACAAAGACCACGTTGTTCTGTTTTTTAAATCCCCTTCTGATCCCCAACATGCTCCCTCCGGCCCATTCATCCGCTCATTCACTATGCAGTCAATAATAATAATAATAATAATAATAATCTTAATGTTCTGCCTTGTATCGTGTGTCAAAGGTTGATTTTACACAATTTGTTGGCGGATATTCTTGATGTATAAATTCAGACATGTAGGATAATATACATTTAATATCAAACGTAGGCTACATGTGTGTTTTATGGAAAACCTTGCCTTCATTAAAAGTGTTTTATATTTTAAATAAAACCGGAAACAGGTTATAGTCCACTAAAATAACATGTTAAATAAATGAATTATTTACTGAAATAATTTGAGTCAGGCCTGTAAAATAGTTTGTATCTACAGCTCTATAGTCGTTTACATATTTCGAATGGTAATTCGTTTTTTGATCGTTTTATTATAATATCTCCAAATGATTGTCGCAGATGCCTCGTTTGTTCCCTCGCTCTGAGTCGTGTCTCCTCTCTCTGCGCTGGTCTGTGTGCCATCCTCTGCTGCGAGACAATTTCACAGTGTCCAAAGCCGATTCTCTGCGCTTGTTAATTGAATCGGATTTCTTATAGTTTAAAATCCACACACACACGCGCACACACACGCATACACACACAGACCCATGTAGCTACAGCCCAAACTGTATAAGGGGTTTATCTAGCTCTGTAAAGCCAAAGCGGAGATATAAAGACACACACAGAGCGACAGAGAGACTTTACCGGCGTGTTTGAACGTTTCGAAATCTCACATAAAATGTGTCTTCACCTGCTGAGGTGAGTGTGTGTGTGTGCGTGTTGCTGTTTGAGTAGGAGGCCTGTGTGTGTATGTGTGTGACGTTTGGATATCTTCCGTCTCCAGCGGACGCCTTGCCTGTATAGCTCACATCCAGGTACGTGTTTGTTTGTTTGTTTGTTTGTTTGTTTGTTTGTTTGTTTGTTGCTGTTTTGTTTGTTGTGGCTCGGGCAGCTTGAACTGAACTAGCCGCCCACTCGAGCTAAAATGTGGGGAGTCCGACGACAAGAATGTCTCGAGACCTCCAACTGACAGAGAGAGAGAGAGAGAGAGAGAGAGAGAGAGAGAGAGAGAGACAACTGCAAGAGACCTCAGATATGCCTCGGAGCGCGCGACACTGCGCGCAGAACAACCGTGCACGCGCGCACTTCGTGCACATGCTTCGCTCGGACTGATTCATTTTCTATTGTCGCCTTTTGAGAAACTTATTCTGCATACACATCGTTTTCATACACTTTAGCTACTATGTTATGCTATGCTATGAAAAGACTAGCATACAAAAATCAATCAGGCCTGTTTTTAACTTTCAGTGACGCCATTCAGCTTTATTTAATATCATTCTACAAGAACAATAATACAAGACACCCGATATATATATAGGCCGATAAAATACCAAGTAATTACCCCAATGCATTGACAGAAATAACGCAGGAAAAATCCTTTTTGTTACATTTGGATACAAGAGGCCTTTAACCACGGCGTTTGTGCACCAGTTTAAAAAGGACACATACATGTCTGGCTCTCTATATGGCTCTAAAAATATTGCTACATTGTAAAATATGAACATAAAAAAAGGAAATGGATGTTGCTTTTCAGTAACTTCCCAATCCCTTATAATGAACATGATTAATAATAGATTTTGAGATAGGCCCACTGTGCAAATATCACTTTAAGTTTAGACTCTAAATTCCCATAGAGATCCTTTAATTTCTAGTGGAATAAGCCCAACATTCACACACTATACCGATACATTATGAGTTCACTGGTTTGTTTAATCTTTAATTTATATTGAACGATCAAAAATGTCACCAGCAACTCCGCCTTCATGGTTTTTTATAAGACATAAATTTGTATAACAGATTAACTGCATTGGTTTTCTTTTTTTTAATTAATTTCAGTCTTTTTTTGTTGAGTTAGAAAAATGTAATCTTGTGTTTTTAATGTAAATATACATAATTGTATAAGCATAGTCTAAGTACTTTATATTAATGCACTTTAAGACCACGACTATGCATTTTATTGTTGCATGACATGTGAGGTTTTGGGTTGTTTGTGTGGAAATCGCTCTGGTAGTTTGGACGCACTAGGACCCGGAGCAGACACAAATTAAGGACAACCAGCACATAAGAGGCTTAGTCCATCTAATCTATACTCCTACACACACGAACACACACACACACACACACACACGAACACACACGGCATTTCATAAATATCCCATTTTGAAACAAGCACGCATACACGTCCCAAAGGCAAACACAGCCATTGTATTTTCATTTAGTTTTCATTTTCTCCAAACTCTTTTGTTCCGCTTGTTGACCTCAACTTATTCCATCCCACTTGTGCCGGAGAACATTCGCCCATATGCTCCGTTCCTCTCGACCCATTTCATCAGCAAACGCTCCGCATCACGCGGCCTTCAAAAAGAGGCCGAGAGCAAACTCGTTCATTCAGTTAAGAGTGAGAAAAGGAAAACCTGCTGCAGAGTGCATGTCTGAATATCTGTGCTCCTGAATGTTTCATCAGCTTTTTCTTTTAAACTTTTAAATCAGCCGCTCAACCGCTCTGCCAGATGAAAAATGACAAAAAGGATTTTGAATTGAAATTGAAATGAAGTTTGACTCAGACGTCATCGCAATCATCATTGTTGATGAAGCCTTCTGGGCCCTTTTCATAAACATAACCTACGGGCCTATAGGCGTCTTTTTCTATTCAGTTTCACAGAATACTCAGAGTATAATGAAAGAACATCTTTTTCCCAGAATCCTCCTTGGTTTGTTCTGTGCATTTGATTCCAATCCCGTGTGTGTGTGTGCGTGTGTGACGTTGAAGATGGAAACATGAAAAGAGATAAAGCTCCTACTCATTTGTGTTTCCATTATTGAATGATTATGACACGACATAAACCAAACAACGTCCCAAAAGACCCAAAACCTACACACACACACACACACACACACACACACACACACACACACACACACACACACACACACACAGAGACACGCATTCTATTAACACTTTTCCAGCTGTTAAGTACCTCTGACATCATGTTATTCGATACACATGTACACACACACACACTGTATTTTTGTCTGTGTGTGCACACTGTGTGTGCACAGTGTTTGTGTGTATGTGTGACAGCTACACACACACACACGCGCGCGCACAGAGTTCAGCCGATTTATCATAATATGCTTTATCTGAAAAGTAAGTATCTTACCTCGGGATAAAGGGAGGAAAGAGGGGTTTGTGGCCAGATTGACAGAGGAAGGGTGGACGGAGAGAACCGAGCGCTCGCTGCACGGGGACAGAGAGCGGGACCTTCAGCTCTGAGGGCCGGATCGATCGCTATTGATAAGGTAAACGGGGCATTAAGGGGCCGGGGGAAAGGAGGGCCGCTGACAGAGAGGGCCACAGTGTGTGTGAGGGCGTGTGTGTGTGTGTGTGTGTGTGTGTGTGAGTGAGAGGAGGAAGGCATGTGGTGCTCACTGTGAGGGATCTGCTGGAGGGACAAGTAGTTACTCGGAGGAAACTGTTGTAAAGTTGAGGACCTGATGGAAGGAAGAGAAGAGATGAGGAGCGTGACGATAAAACAGAAAAAAAAGTGGAAGAAGTGAGAGAGAGAGAGAGAGGCAGATGGGAAAGGGGGGAGGAGAGGGGGAGAGTATGGGAGGGGCATTGGGGCAGACGAAGTCTGAGTTTTACAAATGTCTCGCTGTGAATTTTGTCTCCATTTTATTTTGTTTTAGATTCAATTATTGATTATTTTACAACAGAGATCGGTTCGATTCTGTGTTTTAAATATTCCTGATATTACTGCGACTATCAATGTCCTCATATAGTTAAAAACTGTGTGCATGTGTGCATGTGTGTATCGAGGTCAGAGTCATTAAAGTGATGTGAGGATTACTCTGCGTGAGTCCAGGCCGGACCATGTGTCTCTCTGCACTCAGCACTCCTCTTCAATCTACAGCGGCACAAAGAGATGAAGGTCCCACACTGTATACAGGTTACATTAAAGGGCCCTGCTGCTAGGCTGCCATTACATGCCATTAGTGTTAGTATAAGTGCGTGTGTGTGTGTGTGTGCAGGAGCATGCGTGTGTGTGTCCATTTAGTGCAGGACTTGGGTTGTCAGCAGTCAGCAGAGGGCGAGGCTAAAGATAAACTCAGGCTGCAGTCGCTTATATAATGATGAACTACATAAGTGTACCAGTGTACATTCAATATAAAGTATGCATATGTATATATATATATATATATATATATATATATATATATATATATCACCTACAGGGTTTTGTACAGTAGCATCTATTTAGTTTACTAGCACGTATCAATGCTACACATTAGCTGCTCCATTTCACATTAATAGTGTAGTGCACATTACAGAACTAAAATACTGGTATATTTATCATTTTTACGATTAAATATGTTTCATATGCACAAACATTTTGACCTGTGCATTGCCCAGATATGCACAAATTACTTGATATACTTTACTGATTATGGAAGTTAGTTGTAAATAAAAAAAAAAGGTTTATATTATACTAGTGTACTTTTATAAATAAAAGTATTTTTTAAGAAGTTAAAACAACCCCACTAATTCTCTATTCTCTATTTATGCTTGAAAGACATAATTTATGTCTGAGGAAACAAAAACACTCAAACACAAGCCAGTGTTTCCCTTAATTCATCTGTTCAATTATTTTTACATGTTTTCTTTTTTTTGTACACTTGCAGCTTTTATCAACTCAGAGTAAAGACAAACTTCCGGTCTGCAGCTTTAAATTACCAGCAAACTGGTCACCAACAGTGGTTGGTCGAATCCCTCGAGGGCCTTCGTCCGACAGGGTGACACGTCTTCACAGGGCGACGACTGTGGACCACAGAATAGCTCGTAGTCAGTAGTGATGTCCCCGTATGAGGCGCGTTAACCAGCTGAGCGCTGCATGATTAAGACTCAGTTGAGATAACATGTTTCTCTGTTAGTAGAACACATTTCACAGCTGGCCTTGCATCGTGAGTTCATCTGTAAATAATGTCTGGCCTCAGCATCTTGATCAATTTCACAGACAGAGGACCCCCCCGCTGCGTGCATGTGTGTGTCCTGCTGTCTTCTGATAGTAGACAGATCTCTAATCCACTGCAGACGGCAGCAGGTGGTGTGTGTGTGTGTGTGTGTGTGTGTGTGTTCACTGTCATCATTTACCCCCCTCCTTGACCACTGTCTGGGGTTTAAGTTAACACCTGTTCATGCCCTCATACTCATACACTTGTAATTAGATAAGATGAGCAATTTTATTTGTATTTGTTTGTCCAGTCTGTTATCAGACAAAGTGAAATGTTTTAATTTAATAATCATAGTGCGTCTTATGTTTCCGTACATAATATACCTCTAATAAAGAGCTCTTATCTACTGTAATACAATGCAGCTCCATGACTATTTTCAATGGCAGCAATAAGTGTGTGTTCTTTAGCTGCTAACCGGTTATTCATGAGGGAACTTTTCTTTACTGTTAAATAATTATTCACTGCTAATTCATACTTCTATGTTATTCAAATTCATAAGAAAAAAAAAGATTTTTAAGAGCTTATAAGTCAGGTCAAAACCACTGATTTAAAGCTAAATAAATAGAGATTTAAAATGTAATGTGTTTCATTAAATAATTTAAAATGTATGGCAATATATGTTATTCAGCATTTAGGCAGGCAAGTGGACAAGGTGCAACGCACACACACACACGCACACGCACACGCACACGCACACACGCACACACACACACACACACACACACACACACAGTGTTCCAACTTGTTAAAACAAAGCTCATATGTGCATCCATGCGTGGTTTCATATGCACTGCTTTATAAAACTGTGTGTGTGTGTGTGTGTGTGTGTGTGTGTGTGTGTGTGTGTGTGTGTGTGTGTGTAAACCCTGGGCATGTGCTCTTTGTATGTGTGTGTGTGTATAGCGTGGTACAGTAGCTTGCCCCCCCACACACACAACCCACCCACCCATCACCACCCGCCCCCACCTGCACCCCCACCACCCCATATGGCAGTAGACAGTAGTAATCATGGAAGTGGAGCAACAGGCCCTGAGCCTCACTAATCCTCTGCCACACTCCGCCACGTGCCACACTGATGCATATACCCATCCTACACACACACACACACACACACACACACACAGTTATCCAAGACACTATTTATGCAAACATTTATGCAAACGCACGACAGACACACTACATCAACAGCAGCACTCAGACACAAATAGATAGAATAGAATATTAATAATTTTTTGGTTTGCATTACTGTGTAAACGAGGCCAGGTGGACTCACCACCGGTGCCCCAACAAACCCTGGATTAACATGCATCATTAAGAACACTGTGTCAAACACACGCACATCTTGTGACTTGCAGCCACTATTTGGCACGCAGCGCCCATAATCCACCATCTTTCGCTCTGTCATGTACCTATAAGATTGTTTTAAATTGCACAACATTTTAAAAACGTGATCTTTTTTCATGCAGCTACAGCGTGCATGTTAATGTAAAACCAGAGCAGTGCAACGCGCTGGCAGAAATATCACATAGAGTGCTTTTTGAATGGCCAAAAAAGCACCTTGCACACACAAGAAGCACATGCCCTCGCACACACAAATACGAGCCACACACACGCGCTCACTGCGACACGTACACACACACAAAACCCTCTAACTGTGACGCACAAGGAGAAGGGGCTACAATGGCTCTCTTATTGTTAATTGGACGTTTAATCCCGAGGAATGCGTCTGATTAGTACCCGCCGGTGGGTCAGGATCTTGCTCAACACTCTCCTTCACAATGGACAGGCTGTAACAGAGATCTCACACACACACCGGTGCATGCACACACACACACACACACACACACATGCGGACAAAGGTGCGTACAAGTCACGCCAACGATCAAGCACCAGTAATATGTGTGTGCAGACACGCGGGGGCCACAGTGGCCTCACATACCCTCTGCGTTAACACACACAAAGTGACCACACATATACTGCAGCACACCCAGCATGCAACTTCACTGTGGGATAAGCTAACAACCGTCAGATGCAGAACAAGTGATTTTGAGATTGAACAAACGCTTTTCACGCTGTCCCACTCGTACGTTTAGCTGCATGTGTTGTATCCATTGCTTGTTAAAACGGGCCAAAAAAAGTCACAGAAGAGAGGAAGAAATGATTAGTATTAGTATCAGAGCCTGTGTAGCTTGCTAGCTCGTTAAACCAAAAGCAAAGCACATTCACAAACGCACAGTTACAACATCTACGCGACCACGATCTCAACAGACTAAATGTTACGTCGCAAAGCACTTCAATTTGACTTCAGTATTTAACTAAACAGTATTAGCTTAAAGAGTAGATTTCTTCATACTCTACTGTGTCAATCTTCAAAGTCCTACAATGTTCAGACCTTTTGATTGTGAAACACATCAAAGTTCACCAAAGTAAGCTGCGCTTTGCTTTGCTTTGCTGCCCGTTAAAGGAATCAGTCCACTGTTATTCCCTTAAAATGAATCGGATTCTGTGCAAAGTTTTCCGCTGACTGGGCCCTCATATTTGTTTTGGGGTCGAGGGGGGGTGATGCTTGGTGCATGCTACAGTAGTCTGCATGCACCACGGAGTCCTCAGCTTATTTACTGTAGAAATATTACAGCAGGAAGACATTTGTATCCGTTACCGGTAAGGGACGGATAGAAGAAACACACCGAGAGAAAGGGATGATGGGACGTCGGCCCGGTCGAAGGTAGATAGGTGGGGTCAGGGGTGACGTGGGTCAATGTGTGTGTGCTTGCACGCGCGTGTGTGTGTGTTCTGTAGGAGGTCCAGGCGGGCTGCATCACTGCTGACACACTGCTGCTGGTAAATCCAGCTTAGTGTGTCTAAAACAGGCCTACGAAATCTGCCACAGGGCCCCTAATGCTAGCGCCGCTGTCACCCTCAATCACTCACACACACCTAATCCGCACGCCGTGACCCAGCACACACACACACACACACACACACACACACACACACACACACAAACACACACACATACAGCCTGGCCACCCGATGCCCTGGGCCCATTCAGCTTGGCAGGCAGACCCGGTACCAGGTGACACCAGCCACAGGGTCAACATTTCCTATTATCAGGGGAGGGCGGAAAGGGGGTGATGGCGGAGAGGATGGAGAATGTGAAAGGGGAGGAGTAGGAGTCTGAGGAGCTTTGGGGTGCGAGGAGGAGGTGAACAGGTGGGGGTGGTGGTAGAGGTGAGGCGAGAGCAGGTAGAGGAGCAGAAAAAGGTTGAAAAACACCAAAATCAGTTTGTTACCGACAGAATTTTGATTTAAGAATATGTGTTAAAGTGAGGAGCCAAAACCCAGAAAATAAGAACTGTCCAATTTAAAGTGGCTGTAAACGAGGTGACGAACATACAGAGAACTATCACCTGAATCTGCAGCGTTACGGAGCTTCATAGAGAGTTTCAGCTCGTTGTGTAGCTGTTGTGGTTCACTGTCGTTGCTCTCAAAGTGTCAATCTCGGATGCAAATTTCAACTAAAAAGCTGTGAAAACCCACTGAACTCCTTCTGCTCAGCACCAATTGGCAAACAGACAGAGTTAGCAACGGTTAAAGATTAGCTGGTGAACTATATAGTGGGAGCATGTAGCAACAAAAGCAAGACATTTCCAGACCAAAAACAGAGCAAATATTGGACTTCAACACGTCAGGTGGACGGACACACGACTCCAAACCAACGATAATGTTGCTGGACGTGTAAATAAACCATATAAACTTAAAGGTTGACGATCCATCAATGTTGTGTCCACAACCTGTTTCCATTGCTTTTACTTCACATGGTAAATGTGGCACGGTTTGTGTGAGACTATTTAAGTTCTTCCCGAAAAAGGAGACAACGTTTTTGAAAACCAGGGACGACTGACGACTACTAGTCCTGCAGCCCTGTCAGGTGCAGAGGTTAGTTGGTTCTGGAATGTGGATGAGAGACAAGAAGCGTCTAAGAGCCAGCTAGTGAAACTATTTACACATGTACAAGCCTCCCCCGTACACTTCATGACATGGTGCACTGATTGCTGTGGCTTACATGCAGATTACATGAAAACAACTCTGAACTGTCTGGTTCTCTCCTCCGTGTTTCCTGTCGGTCCTAACGGGGGATTCTCTCTTTTTTTTTCCTGTTCTCTCAGGTTATGATGTGCATGCAGAGCCAGACATGAGGATGAAGAGACAAACATGAGACGCGCATCTTCCACGTTACCAGTTAGAACAGCGACCTGCTTCCCAAATCTCTTTCATGGTTTTTACTTTACAACATCTCTTTGTCTCCGCTGTGAAAGCTGAAAACAAACACTACATGTGCGTGTATTTGATTCACAGTGATGCATCTCTCGTTGGCGTTAAGCTTACAGTGCAACACAAGAAAGGCTTGTGAGTCAAAGTGGACACAGAATTAAGTTAAGAGGCCTATCGATGTAACCGAGGACCGTCTCGCACTAGTGGCTTTAAGGAGACTAGCCGGGCTTTTTGCTGCTCTCACTGAGAATCACTGACACAAGCCTCTCAGCCTAAATCCTAATTGTGTCTGCCAACTAACTGAGCATCCTCTATTTAACTATCACTCCTCTCTGTCCAAGAAGTGAGCGATTGTGACAGATTAGTCCTTTATTGTTAATGATCCCACAGCATTGCTCTTTCCTGTTAAAATGACGATCTATCTGGAATTTGGAGCCTGCAGAATTTGCACCATGTGTACCGTGTGTATCTCATTTAGATACTAAGTGTGCAGCAACTTTCAGATTTACCTCCACTAGCACAAATACACAGAGTATAATAACTCTACTTCACATAATGCCTCGCAGGTAAGTGAGAATAAAAAAGGTTTTGTTGGTGTTAAATATAGAATATTGTAATAATATCGTGTCAATGTGTAAAGAAAAGTGTATTTATCATGTGTCAACCCTGTAAAAGTAATCAAATTCTGTAAATCCGCAGCTTTTTTCCCTGAAAGTGTCACTTTCTACTTTTAATAAAATAAAAACCAGACTGCTGTTCTCTCTGTTATTGTATGCATCAGTGTGTGAATATGTGTGCAACCAGAAATGCTTCTGCATTTACATTTGCAAGTGACATTCGGTAATTGAACGGGACATTGATCCGTATCCACAGATTGGTGGGTCACTGTGGTGGAAACTCAAGAGACGGACACACACACACACACACACACACACACACACACACACACACACACACACACGGAGAGAGGCACACGTAACAACATGTCACGCCAGGATTGGCTGTCTGACACACGCAAACACCGAAGACTCGGAAGTATAATTGTTTACAAGATTGAAAATAGGTTTCCCCAAATAGAAAAGTACACGCAGGACTAAACTGAATTCTGTTCTGAAATACTCAAAGAGGGAGTTTACAGACGCAACACTGCCATCTAGTGGTCATGTGAAGTATCTCAGCATCATCCACAGTGGGAAGAATTAATGCAATGTGGTCATCTTGTATGCATTTCGGTGCGATATAAAATATAAAACTGTTACTATTGTACCGTTAGTATAATTTCTGCTAAAATAACTGGACACATCGGCCTCTGCGATGCTCATCTCACTTCCTACCAGAGTATTTGCTATTAATCTCTGTGTGATCATCAGTGACTGCACTGCTTAGTCCTCGTCGACTCCTTTCCAAAATTCACAATATTGTTTGTTGGAGTAACTCATCGATGACTGAACGGACCTTCTACCATTAAACCTCAGGTAACGTTTCCGCCTCACTGACGCCACCTGCTGTTCGACAAGGGGAACTTTGTTTCATCAGGATATTTGTCAAGCTTTGGGAAATAAACCTGAACTATCTATTTTAGTGCTGAAAGTTGATATATTTGATTTAAAGCAAAACAGGACAGTGTTTGTAGTCTTCTTTTCTACTTTATTATAGCGTTTGTTTTAAAGGGGTTGACAATGAGTCTGATGTTTTTATTGCAAGTGTGGAGATGACAACAAGGCTGCTGTTAAAAACATACAGTTAACAAGCTGTGTGACAAATATTCTGTACACATTCAAACAAAACCAGCTAAAGTCAGACAAAATAACTAGGACCCAGACACTTTTCTATTTCAAATAAGCAGATACGTTGCAGAGTATTTTGGGTGGAATGTGTTGCTTGTGTGGTTTCATGTGCTAGTATTTAAACATTGCATTATTTTTGTCTATATTGAGTTTTTTAAAAAAGCCCAGATTATAAATCAAACATATATCAATCATTAATAACAGAGTTTCATCTCCAGGTGAGCATGATTAACCTTCCTGGTGTGTACTTTCGTCTTTAGACTGCTGCTAACAGTGCTGCTAAAATGGGCTAAATGAAGCAATGAATCACTAGGATGAATCGTTTGTGAGGGCACCTTTACTCCCGCTCTGCTATGGCAACCAGGTGGGTTTCAGTCTCTGCCTCCGACAGCATCCTACAGGAGGTGAGGAGGGAAGAAAAAGGAAAATTTGAATAATAACCAGAGGAGTAAAACAAAGAGTAAGAACTGAACAGTGAAGGACGCAAGGCAGATAATAACTAAAAAAACTTCTTTTAATTTTAATATCACTAAAAGATAATGCACTCTACTTGTGTTTCCAGTCGTGACATCCATCATAGGCTACAACTCCTGACTATTTGACAGAATATCTGATCTTAAAGGGCCAGTGTGTAGGATTTGGCTCTTATTCTTTTTTTCAGGTGATTGTACACTAAAGAAAACATTTGTATTATTTTATATTCCATTTCTGTCAACAGACCCCCCCTAAAAGATAAACACTGTACCTTTAAATAAATTGACAGCAGGTCTGAGTGAAGTTACCTGAACTTAGGTTTCTCCTTGGTGACCACGCCGATCTCCAGCTCACTGGCCTTGAAGTCCAAGGACAGGACGGAGGACAGACATGTTATAGCCATCTGGAACAGAAGGAAAGTTAGGTGAGTGTGTTTAAACACACAGACGCCTCAGGAACACTTCACAGGGTTCCCTCCCTACCTGTACGGCCCTGTCGTGGGTCAGTTCTGGCTTTTTCTTCAGTTTCTTCTCCAGGTAGCTGTTGGCCTCCATCTGTTTGGCGCCGACTGCTGTGGCTCTGAAGCCACAGTAGTAGCCTGCGGGGTCACACTTATACAGGACAGGGCCCTGCTGGGGGTCTATGGCCCCCAAGATCATACCTGCAGAGAGCAGAAGGAGCACAAGAGGAGGATGAAAGGAGGCAAAACCTTCATATCAATATAAGGAAGACGTCCCTCGGATTATGAGACTATACTGTATATTCAGACACTTTTCAATGATCCCTTTCAAGCTCTTACACTTCAGTGGGATTAGATTACAGCATTGATTATTTGATTACAGAATAGAATGAAAAAGAAAGAGTGAGTTGTTGATCAGAGGCAGAAATCAAGACCCCCCCCCCCACTCACAGCAGCCAAGAGGCCTCATTTCGGCGTTCTGTGTGTAGACCTGGTTGATTTCCGCCAACCTGCGACACAACATGTCTGCCATGATGTCATAACCAAACTTATATTTCCATTCTCCTGCTTCCGCTCGGGCCCGGTGAACCTGGGAGCGACTGTCCCCTGCAGAAAACAGAAGAATATTAAATAACAACAAATTCATTACATCAAAGTATTACAGCTACTCGGACACTGATACTTACCGCCGTGCCCAGTCATCACACAGCCAATGCGAGGGGTTAGTTTGAACATGTTGGTCACAGTGGAAGAGTCCAGCAGCTTGTCCTGCAGTCAGAATAAGGACAACTCAATAATACATTAATATTATGCCGACACGTCTCAATGTACCACGGTGCATGTGAAAATATTGACGCCGCATTTGCAACAAACACATTATGATCAGATAGACTATCCCTGATCATGAAGTTTAAAACATTGACATTGACATTGAATGGACAAAATACAACTTTTGACAAAATAAAAGTAGTCTCTGGCTTGGTAATGTGAGAACTGGCATTTGTTTTTATGTCAGCGTCTCGTTCATATACTTGACCGTCAAGTCAGCAACAAGCTGGAGTCACGACTCCCGACAGGCTTCACTGCTTCGCTTGAACTCAGATCATCATCATCCAAGTGTGTTAATGTGTGTGTGTGTGTGTGTGTGTGTGTGTGTGTGTAATATCTCACAGGTATTTTCTTTTGTGTGACCACCACAACGCTGTCTGTCCCCCGGATCCCCACAGACGTCAACCCACTCTGGGAGATGGCTTTGAAGGCATACTCTGCGTGACAGCACATGTGACACAAGGAAGGAAAAATAAAAGAATAAGAATAGAAGGTTTATTAATGTAACAGTGCGGGATTTGATATCCTGTTCCATCAGTGGAGAACTGCACGTTTGCTCCAATAAGCAGAACTTAACATACTTTAAATCATATGCAGTTTTACTTAAAAATGTCAGAGTATAGGCTATTAATAAAGAACCTCAGGTTCAACCATACGTGGTCATCGTGAACCCCTTAGTTTGTCAACTGCCATTTGGGTTTTAGAGCCTCGAGTTCTGCATTTTGGCCGCCGCCATCTTGGTTTTTGCAACCAGAAGTGATACCGGAGGGTGGACCGTTACAATTAACTTTAAATCACTGCTTCATAGTCTATTTTACTCTAACCGAGACCAAAATGTACTAAATGAACATCGTGTTGTATTGAAGATGACTTGAAATTAGAGACTCTTGACATTTACTGAGGTTACGTTAATATATCAAGTGAGAGGTAGGGTCATGTTCTACTAAAGCCGATAGATAGAGCATCTATCAACAACTAACCAACTGGTCATTATGTTTAATAAAGTTGCCAAATATGCTTCTATAAACCTGTAAAAGACATATAGCTGTTTATTTAGGTTTATTGGCTTCACTTTTCAGACCATCTGGGTTTAAACTAAATATTAAAAACACAATAAATGGATGCAAATGTTGATGCTCACGGCACTGTAGGCTACCGGACAAGCTAATAACTTTAGCATTATTATAATGTGGTTGTGTGTTGTCTGCAGCCTATTAATAACAGTAGCATTAACTACTGGTGGTAATGGTATAGTATATAGTTAGACTTCTCTTGTGCAGTGGAAAGTACAGTCATGCTGCAGCACTAAAAACAACACCGGACTCTTACCGACTTGGTAGAGGCGGCCCTCCGGAGAAAATATGGTGATGTGTCGGTCGAAACCTGGGTTTGAACCGCGGGACATGTTTGTTTCTTCTCCTGGTGACCTCAGATGAACTTCACACGGATCGTAACAATGTATCTTTATATCGTCCTGTGTTTTCTTTTAGACGGTCAGTTGAGAGGAAACAACATGCTTCGGCTGCTACTGGACGACAAGCAGGATAATGGAGATACTTCCCAAAGAGAGTTTGTTTTTTTACTTTCTCTTTCATTTATAGCTCCCAGAGGTGGCCTCGCTACTATTGGATGGAAGCAATAAGGAAGTCAAGTGACTCTACCAGTTGGACTGCCCCCCCCCCCCCTCTCTCTCTCTCTCTCTCTCTCTCTCTCTCTCTCTCTCTCTCTCTCTCTTCCACCTGTGAAACTGGAAACGCGCGTCTTTTCAGACACTCAGATTGTGTGGACAGAAATATTAGTGGGAGCAGTGGCGGCTGGTCCATAGAGGGCGCTAGGGCGCCGCCCCCCCTAGAGCTACAAAAAATAAAAATAAAAATAAAAATAAAAATATAAATAAAAATAAAATTTAAAATAAAAATAAACTATACAAATTGTCAATATTTGTGTTTTTGAAACATGGAATCACCCAGTAATATGTGTAAAATATGATATCTGCGGTAAATATATGCTTTTCCTGCTTGTCCTCTCTGCCTGTCTGCTCTTCCTCTCTGTGTGTGCACGTCTCAGCTGGCTGGGGCGCTGGAAAAACTGCCCCAAAGAGGCGGGTCTATAAAGCAGTTTAGCCAATGCTGAGTAAAGATATAAATGAGTGACATACAATTCAGCCAATCAGCGTCCTCAAATAGATTCAGCTTGGGGCAGTTTTTTTCCTGCCCCAAGCTGCGCGTTCTCGTCAGGAGAAGTCTCTACAGGAGAGCGCCAGTGTGAGCACTACTCCTCCAAGACCCGTTTGAGAGGAGAACTGAGAGGAGAAACTACTGAAAGAGCTGATCCCAGATCAGCCTGACCTCACAATCAGACAGCAGACTAGCAGGAAAGAGAAGCAGTACATGAAGCTTCTCTACTAGCTGTACACCAGACAGGTTTGACTCGCTGGATGACGTCATGATAATAACTTATTTATCTTTTTAAAACAACGGGGACAGAACCAGCATGGACAGTTAGGGAGTGAGGGACATGAAGCACCTGTCTGAGAAATGGATATATAGTTATATATATATATATATATATATATTATTATATATATATATATATATATATATATGTGTGTGTGTGTGTGTGTGTGTGTGTGTGTTTTATATTATAGTGAATATTATTATATGACATATATATTATTATATTATACAGAATATTATATGATATATATATTATTATATTATACAGAATATTATATGATATATATATATATATTATTATATTATACAGAATATTATTATATGTTATATATATTATATTATACTGAATTCCCTGTGAGGGTGACTAAAATAAGATGTCCTGACGTGTTTGTGAAAGTGTTATTTACTGCTTTTTTTCGTGTTGGAATAAATGTTAAATATTTAACTGCAAAGTAGTAATGCGCGTTTGATACCTTAATTTGTTTGCATTAAATCATTCTGGGATGTTTGCTGAAATTGATTGGATGTGGCACAGCCCTACCAAGAACATTTTCCACCAGCCGCCACTGAGTGGGAGGGTTAAATGGAGAGGAGCGAGGCACCGACACCAGACATCTCCCTCTCTCTCTCGCGCTCTCTCGCTCTCTCTCTCGCGCTCTCTCTCTCTCCGTCTCCGCGGTCACTTGGCTGCCTCACACTCGGGCCAAATGTCGGGCCGCCGGGTTGGCTTCTGTCTCAGCGATAAGAAGCGCAGGAGGATGAACCTGGACGCCTTTGCGGTCTTCTGTGAGTAAGTTGAAGCCGACTTTTTCATTTATATCTGGTAAAAGTGAATGGGGCCCCCTCAGGTCCTCATAATGGGGCCCTTCTTAATAGATATTCGAAGGGGTCCCATAGCAAAAACGATACATGTATTGATTTAATTGTATGTTACTCAGTATATATATATATCAGTTTAACTCTTGTAACACCCTCACTTTAATCTAGTGTACACAGTTGTGCAAGTCTTTATCAACATGAATGATTGATGAGCTATATTGCTATACAGGACAAGCCCAATCCATTGCCAACTCTGTTCAGGTGACTCCTGTGTTATCATCTCCATTAAATTATAAACATTTCTTACAGGGGCCATGGAGTGGAAGTGGTGGAGGTAAGTGCTTTTTATCTTCTTCACATGTTAACATGAAATCAATATAATCTAAAAGATGTATAATGAAGGCACGAGGGAAAGGTCAAGTGTGTGGTGGAAAATGAGGAAGTTAATGTGTGTGTGTGTGTGTGTGTGTGAAGACGGCTCGATGTCTGTTGCATGATTTTCTTTGTCAAGATGCCAGAACACACACACACACATACATATAATTCTATATGTAGCAGTTTTAGTATTACAGTAGTGGCAGTAGTTTGGGAACACTGTGCACCCCCCCACACACACACACACAGACACACACACACACACACACACACGTGTGTCATGTACAGATGCCGACAACTCTAGTAGTCCTTGTCACAGCCACCTGCAGCCCCTCCTGCTTCAATCTGCTCGGGGCAAAACTGTGAACAATGGCAGCCTGGTTGTAACTGCTCAGACATTTCCCTGCATGTGAATATCTGCACAGGAGCATGAGGGACACAAGCAGGCACAAATATCGGAAACAAAAACAGTCAAATTGATAATGGGATCACATCAGTTGGGGGGGGGGGGGGGGGGAATCCTTTGCTGTCAGCCTCTATACTGCATTTAATACTGTCGGACTGCATTGTTGTCTAAAACTGCAGCAGTGTGAATTATGGTGGTGTACATTTCAGGAGCAGGGGTGAAAAATATGAAAAACAATCGTGTCCATAGTTCAGTTCAAGTAAAGAGGCAGTGGCTTTCAGACACTCTTTATACAAGAAGATAGCATAAACAGGCTCTTTATTTATATTCCATAAAACTCCCAGAACTTAATGCTGAAATCATTCATGTCATGTATTCAAGGATCATTTATTGTAACTAATAAGATTATGCCAGCGACTGGGCCCTGCTGAGGAACAGAGCTATAATCAGTGTTAGTCGTCACACCTGCTTTTCTTGCTATGACTCGTCTGTAAGGACAGAGGCCAATCTTACCTTTTGTTGTATGGCAGACAAAGAGTCGAGACTCCTAATTGTGGAATATTATTTTGACTCTAAACAAGAGTCGGTTTGCTTTTCTTCAATACACGTTGGTGACCCAATCATGTGAGGGAAAAAAGTTAAATGTACCACCGGAAGCATATAGTTTATTGTAGTCATTTTCATACATTCATACAGTAATGTCAAAAGTGTCAGCTCCACTATGTAGGATGTAAAAGTGTTTTGTTTTTTCCCGTCCGTCAGATTGACCTCACTCAGCCACTGGTGCACCAGGGACCCTTCGACATCATCGTTCACAAGCTGTCTGACGTCATCGTGGACGCCGAGCACGACAGCCAATCGCAGCAGGTCCTCGCCAACTTCCAGGTAAGGATGAGGCCTTTTTGTGCTGCTTGCTTGCTTGTTAACGAGCCGTTTATCAGTCATTCCTGCTGGAAAGAATCTGTGTTCCACATTGCAGAGCTATGTGTCGGCTCATCCCAGCACAGTGCTTCTGGACCCGCTGCCCGCCATGACCCGGCTCCTAGACCGCTTCGCCTCTTACCAGATCATGAGCGAGCTGCACAAGTCACTCCGAGGTGAAGTGTATGTTGTAGGTTTTCTGCTGCTTGTAGATGTATTTATTAACCCTTGCCTCTCCTTGTTATGTGCTGTTCCAGCAGACTGGGGCATCTGCATTCCTCCTTATCTAGAGATCCACAGCGCCGGTGACCTGCCTTCCATTCAACAGGCTTTGATGACCCAGGGCATAAGCTTTCCTCTCAGTCAGTTCACTCTGCCTTTCACTTCCTTACTTATTTAGTTCTTATATGTTAAATTGAATACAGACGTATTGGTCAGATATCCTTCTTTCCTTTTTGCTTCCGCCTCATGACGTATGACAGGAACTCACAGTCACTTTCTCTTCTTCTCCCCAGTTTGTAAAACCCGAGTGGCCCACGGCTCACTTTCCCATGAGGTGAGTGGGTTCGCTTGAACTTTGTGCTTCACGGTTGTTTTCTTTGCTCTCCGTTCATGTGTTTAATGTCTGTGCATTATCTGTGTGAGTTGCAGATGTCCCTGATCTTCAGTGCAGGCGGTCTGGCTGACATCCGTCCTCCCTGTGTTCTCCAGAGCTTCGTCAACCACGGAGCTGTTCTGCACAAGGTGTTCGTGGTGGGAGACAGACACTTCTGTGTCGAGAGGCCTTCGCTCAAGAACTTCCCCTCAGGTCCCTGTGGTCAGTCTGCACCTCATCGACCAAATATATTAGATATTTACTTGCCTTTTCTTTCTTTCCACCTTTCTGTGTTGTCCTTTTTATCCATTTGCCACCCTTACTGTGTCTTTCCCTTTCCTTCTCTTTACTTTCTTGTCCTTTTGTTTTCATTCCTATTCCGGCTTGTCTTTTCCTTTCCTTCCCCTTTTCTGTCTTGTCCATTCCTTTCCATCCACTTGCGTCCCTTCCTTGTCCTTTACTTTCTTCTCCTTTCCTTTCATGTCCCATCTTTTCAGTTCTGTCTCTTCACTGACTTGTCCTCTCCTTTCTTTTTTCCTGTCTACTCCCTTCCTTTCATTTCCTTTCTTTCCTTCCCTTCCCTGCCACCTACTATTTAGTCCTTTCCCTTCCCTTCCCTTCCCTTCCCTTCCCTTCCCTTCCTTGTCCTGTCATGTCCTTACTGTGTCTTTCCTTTGTCCTATGTTACGCTACCTTGTTGTTCTTTGCTTTATCTGTTCCCTGTTTCAACCCCATTTGTGATTTCTCTCTGCATCCAGACAGGAAGACCATCTTCTTCAACAGCCATCAGGTGTCCAAGCCGGAGTCAAACTCTGATCTCACAGCAGTAAGTAATAATACTTATATCCTTACCTAAGGGCCAATATATCGGCAAAACTAAGGTGCAAACACGACTTGTAAATAGTTTGACATAGTCGTCTACATTCACGGGTAGAGCCTCACCCATTTGGCACCCGACTGGGCGGAAATTCCACCCTAAAAAATGTTCCCTTTCCCCTCCCCTGATCTCTAAGCTGGACGAGCAGATGCCGTGCCTGCCTCCTCTCAGCTCCGAGGCCGTGGCCGCTCTGGTCAGAGAGCTCCGGGTTCAGCTCGGCATGGCCCTGTTCGGCGTGGACGTCATCGTCAGCATTCACACGCACACCCTCACCGTCATCGACATCAACATCTTCCCAGGTACTGCAGCGGCACACACACACACACACACACACACGACAGACTCACTGAGGTGCACTGATACACTCTTCTCTCTACCAGGCTATGAGGGAGTGCCCCAGTTTTTCTCCTCGCTGCTCAGCCACATCGAGTCAGTGTTGGACAAACAGGCGTCTGCTGGCCCCCAGGCGACTGGTTCTCCTGAGTCAACACAGACCACAGGAGGTCCATCTGCTGCAACAACCGGCCTTTAATTAATTCACCTCAGGAAGACTTCGTGCTTTGTACGCGTCTCATCAGCTTCCCAGGGCAAGCGAAGTCATTTGGCATTGGCTTCTTCACTGTTCTGTTGGGACCAAACTCAGCCTTTTCCAAGACTTTGCGTCCATTAACATACGTTATTTATATGTAGTCCGTGACATGACTTGAACTTAAACTGTATCCCCTGTAAATGACACTGAGAATGTTGTGCCTTTAAGTGATTTGACTCTATTTACAAACCATAAGGTGACACATAATGGTTGAATACACTTTATTGATTGAAGCATAGAAGAAGATACAGCAGGCACAAAATACAGCAATCTGATTGGCCAGAAATATTACAAATGGTGTTTTAATTAATATTTTTTTTCTTTGTTATTCGAAATGTCCTCTATGCCCTTATGTGGACACCCCCCCCCCCCCCCCACAGAGACATTTCCTACATCTTTCTTGCTGGCTTGTAAGATACATTTTGTGGAAAACTGTTTGCACTAATATAGAAAAAAAGAAAACTACAGTACATTTATTTTTCTTCTTCATTCATTCTCAAGTGAACAAACACCTCATCTTTGGAATAGACGGTAATGAGCTCGTCAGTGTTGACTGACGATGTGTGTTATCACCACGTGTTTACACAAGTTGACCGACCGGCGACTTTGCCTGGCGTTCAAATACATACATGTTCTGTAAATCTAGGCTGTGTAGAAAAAGAGAAGATTGTATCTGCTATATGAGCACTCTATGATGCACTTTGATAACATATTAAAATACATGAAATAATTCATTATTTGGCTAATTATTGCATTCACATGTGCTGTAGTCTATATTGTGTTATTGCAGTAAGTGGGCCTCCATCGGTTAAACCCTGTAAATCCTGCACTGTGTGCGTGTCCACCCTGTGTCCTCTTGGGGGCGCTGTTGCTTCATATGTCCTATGACCTTGGCTTACAGACCTTGATATCTGATATTTACACGAATGACATGAGGGCCACGAAATCTGTGACGGAACACCACTGAGCATTTATCGACGCTATAGTCAGCGTTGCTGTTACCGACAGACAACAAAATGGCTTTAGTGACTCCCTCTTCCCTCGTCTCCTCCTTGGCTTGTTAAGATAAGAGTGCAAAGCTGGCTGAGAACCTGGAGTGACACTTTTAGACCTTGTAAGCTCTAAGTACATTGCATCCCGTGGCCACACGCTAACCACGCTCAAGACAAACTCAACATCCGACCCCGAGTGTCAGAAATGTCAACGTCCTCCGTGTTCTGTCCGTGTCACCCTGGGTTCGTCACAAACAGTCTGGTTTTAACAGTGCGAGAGCCAAATGAAACACAATCCTTTGTTTCTACTTTATCGTCAAAGGAACTGAGAGGAAATTATGACTTACACCTGTGTAGAAACATCAGTAATACCTATCGTTAACAGTCAGAACAGCAGGAACAGCTTACACATAGTTATTGCACAAAATATATATTGAAGTACACATATTACTTAGAGAAGGGAATCTGTTTTTTCCCCATCAAGAACACACCATCGAGGATGATTCCTTCAGAGAAGAGAAAAGCTGCTTGCCAGTGTGTGTGCATGACTCACATTTCAAAGATGATGGTGTTTGTGTGGTTGGCAATCGGCAGTCAAAAGTAACATTTGAATAAAAAGTGCTGGAAGCGTTTTACAAATCACCCGTCTACCATACAAACAGCATTTACAGGTACTGCGACAGGGACACGAGTGGAGATGGACACGAGGAGCTTTTCAGATTTTCTGGAAAAAAATGCGTCTCTTTTTCCTCAACGCGAAACGGAAAACGGAGACAGCCTTCTCCAGGAAATATGAAAGCACAAATCAAACAAGTATGTACAGTTTCTACTATTGGCCTTTTACAGATTCACGTCCGGAAAACATTTCTGAAGGCTGTGAAATGGAAAATGTGTGACTGTGAATGGGTGAACGGGTTTTGTCAGACTGCTGTGTGTGTGTGTGTGTGTGTGTGTGTGTGTGTGTGTGTGTGTGTGTGTGTGTGTGTGTGTGTGTGTGTGTCTTATCCTCTGCGAAGCTCCCTCAGCTCTGCAGCGACTTTGCGCAACTCTGCTTCAATCTCCAGCAGCTCCTGTGGACCGAAGACATGAGAATGTTTGATCCAGCAAAACAGGACACACTGTGCTTTAGATTACAGCCTGTAAATAACAGTGAAAACATTATTAATTTATGTTGTACCGGTGGAAACTACTGGATACCTGCTGGTAGGTAGAGTAACACAGGAATAAATCAACTTTTAATTACTCTTTTAACCACCTGGTACATATTGAATATGCTTCAGAACGGGTTAAAACTATAATAGCAATATAAATCTTCACAATGGTAAAAAAACAAGATCTGTAGAGTGTTGCATTCTGGTATGAGGAAGCAAACTTCATTGTTGCTTCATGTATGGTAGTCAATGGCGAAAGACAAATATATTTTTGAACCCGTTTGTATTGTGCCACGAATTACACATTTGATGTTTGTCAATTTAAAAGATAATTTTGAACGTCAAGCAAGTCGCAGTTTTTGGATTTGTCGTAGAATCATTCAGTCTTGTGTGAAACCGCTTAGTAAACTACATCTCGTCTCGTGCAATATGCGTCACCAGAACGGCCGTTACCTTGGTTTGTTAGCTAGCTAGCTAGCTAACATCATATGTGTGTAATTCATGGTACAATTCAAACGGGCTCAAATACATTTTTGTCTCTAGCCATTGGCTACCGTACATATTTTTTCCGAACTAAGGTACCATGGTGGTAAACCGGAAGGGGCGGGGCTTCGCCTCTGTAGTACATACTAAATACTTGCACTGTTATTTGTGTCAACAAGCACAGTCCCATATCACTCACCTCCCCTTCATCTTCTTCGGCATCACCCTCCTCGTCGTCTTCCTCCTGCCCCTCCCCGTCCTCTCTAACGTATTCATCCTCATCTTCCTCGTCTTCGTCCTCCTCATTCCCGTCCTTGTACCTCTCACGCTCAAACTGCTGCGTGGCTTCATCACTCGCTTTCTCCATCACTCTCTTCTGCTGCGGCTCCTTCACCTCGACCGCCGCCTCCTTCTTCTTCTTGACTTCATTTTCTGTTTTCTCATCGGGCGCCTTGTCGCCCTCGCCCTCCTTCTTCTCCTCTGCCGGCCTCTGATCCACGCCGTCCTCTTCCTTCCCGCCCTGCGTCTCCTGCTCCTCCTCCTCCTCCTTCACCCGTTTCATCTTCCTGACGAGTTCGTCCAGCTCCTCCTGCTTCTCCGTCCGCTCCCTCTCCTGCTCCAGCTTGCTCTTGCTCTCCTGCTCTTTGAGCAGCTCCTTTAGCTCCTTCTCCACCTTCTCCCTCTCCACCATCAGCTCCACCTCGTTCTTCCTCCTCTCCTCGAACCTCTCCTTCTCCGAGTCCTCCGCCGGATCTCCCTCCTTCACTTTGTCCTCCTTTTCCTTCTTCTCCTCCACCTCTTCCTTCTGCTCTGGTGCAGAGCCTCTCTGGATCTCCTTCTCCTTCACTGCCTCGTAGCGCTTCTTCTTCAGCTCTTTCAGCAGTTCTTTGAGCTCCTCATCATTCCTCTCCTCCTTCCCTTTCTTAGTGATCTCCTCAGCCAGCAGCTCCTCAAGCTCCTTGGCTTGTTCCTCTTCTTTGTCCCTCCCTCTGTGTTCGATCCGTGGCTCCTCCATCATCTTCTCCTTGGTGTCATCTTCCTCTGTCTCCTTTGGAGGGCCGGTCACGTCTCTCTCCTCCTTCGCCTCCTTCGCCTCCTCGTCCCCTTGCTTGAAGTCGCTCTCGTCGTCAGCCAGGTTGTACTCGTATCGCTCCGTGTCTGTCTCTGCAACGGTCAGACTGCAATAATCAGTGCCGTGTGTGTGATTTGGGATGAAGACACATCACTTCAAAACTGACTTTTACATTCATTTCATTCCATCAACAATAAGTGAAACACTAAATCAGAGCTTGTGAATGTGTTCGTACCATCGTCAGCCAGCCTCTGCAGCTCCCTGAGCAGACCCTGATGTCTTTGCACTTCATCAAGTTCCTCTGCAAAAATAATGACACGCAACACTTCAATAAAACAATAGGGCAACCCAAAAATATCAACAGAGTATCGACACAACAATACAGCATCACAGAAGAAATCAATAAGCAAATAAAGCTAAAAGATAGACGAATTAGTTCATCATTTCAAATTGAAAGTTTATCAAATCAAACGTTTAGTCTGTTTTGTCCCACAAAAGGTCAAAAATGTAACTACTTAAATACTTATTTTAGCTCTAAATACTTCTATTTAAATATGAATGAACAGATAATTAGAGATTTGTCACCTGCTAGCTGTGGGCCACACTCATGTTGTGGCCCGTCTTCGTTCAGAGTCTCCTGAATAATACATTCAACCTATAGAGGCACAATACAAACAAAAGAGACACAACTTGTTTGAGAATTAAAAATAATAGTAATAATAAACTGAATGATACGGGGAATAAATAAGGACTTGTTTCTGACCTTTGCATCATCAAGAGGTGAGGTTACTGGCCGGCTTCCCACTGAGGCACAAAACAAGGAGAATGAGCACACAGATCAATACATTTAGCATTTGTGCATCAGCAGAAAGCTGCACCAAACTGGAGCGCCACACATGAACTGCTTTGTTTACTGAGCGATGGTTATTGCTGCGTGGGTGGAGCTGTTCCCTTATTAAGGTAAGCACAGTTACCTTGGTAAAGCGACACAGCAAAGAAGCTTATCTCTCCAGGATGCAGATATTCCCAAAGGCTTTAGCTCACAGGTATAGTTTCCCACCAGGTTCTGAATCAGTCACCAACCCCCCCCCCCCCCCCCGCCATGCCAGCAGATAATTAAAGGCACACTCAGCTGTGCCATCAGCACCTTTTTTCTCATAGATCACAATCCGTGTTCATCTCGCAGCCCCGTGACCTTTGTATTTTATTGTTGTGTATCGGGTGCAAGGGGCCGACTGAGACACAACGACCGTGTTCAATTACTGCACCTTCATCTAGTCCTGAATCTATCTAATCCATACTGTGATCTGAGACAGAAACACAACACTGACACTCAGTTTAGTACCTTCACTGACACAACAAATTAATTAGTAAGTTTGATCTCAACTCATGTGTCAGCACACAGCCGGATCAGTACAGATCAGGATCAATAGCACTAATTGATAACCCCCCCCCCCCCCCCCTCCTACAGACACGTGAGCTCTGCATGTCCATGTGATGGTGTGTGTGTGTGTGTGTGTGTGTGTGTGTGTGTGTGTGTGTGTCTAAACTGGGACACCCCGGCCTCATAATTAAACCTGGCTCTGGGTTTTATTGGCTTGTCCTGCTGCCCAACCAAACCTCCATGTTAGAAATTGAGAAAAATCAAAAGGCGTCTGTCCAAAACAATAAGGGGCTGCATTCTGTGACGAATTCAGCAAAACAAACATGTTGATTTAAAAACTAGAGCCACATCTGAGTCAGGACTATAATGCACATAGATGCACTACAATGAGTTTAGAGTGAGATTACTCCTCATTTTTGCGTTTAATGGACGTCTGCAGTGGCATTTAGAGGTAGAATATCAGTTTCTGGTCCTGTGATGTATAGATTGAGTTGTACTCGGTGTGGGTGTGGCCTGACAGTGATTGTCTCCACTGTGGCAGCTGAACAGTTTACAGTCTGCTCTATGTAGATTATCGTCCTGTGTTGCTGTTATAACAGAGCGCGTGACACCACTGCAGACTCCCTATCAGCCTGTTTTCACCCGCATGTCTCCGCGGAGGCAGACGTCCCTCTGATATTAACACGCCACACTAGAATACACTTGTTTTAAAAAAACGTTTTCACCGCAGCAGGCGCATGGCAATTGACCGTGCAGCGCGCGCACACGTGCGCCGCTCCGCTCACCTGTGCGGCGCTTTAATTCGCTTTTATGTTGTTTCAAGAGGATTGTTTAATAATATAACAGTAAAATATATGTTGTGTTTCAAATGTCCATGTGACAGCACCGTGAGTCCTGCAGACGGACACGTTACAGGTAGACGCATAAGAAATTATGTAACAACGCTTTTGTTTAGCCCGTTAAGTCTAAACCCTCTGAGGCTTGATCTATATTAACACACCTTCTGTCACACAAAGTCCTATTGTGGCGCGTTTGGTTTCGTCTGTTTGCAGCCTTCTTTATTAATGGTTACATGCCGGTAAAAACAATAACAAGGGCTACAGATGAGGCTCGTCTCCGGTTTAGCTACTCGCATTTTGTACCGTCATTTCATTCCTAGCGACACACACTCTCACACACACACACTGTAGCGGTGTAATGCATGTGATAAATAGCCGACTTACCCCCGACGGCAGCCCAGAGAAAAACCGCGGTTATCAGAATTCCCATAGGATCCAGAAAGTGAGGTTCCTGCAGGAGATAACCTTGAAAATAACGGGCTGGATCTTCTTCACACACCCGCCGAGCCGAGCGAGGTGGAGCCGAGCGTGTGTGTGTGTGTGTGTGTGTGTGTGTCAGGTGACTTGAGACCAGATCAGAGCCCAAACCCTGTTACGGTGACAGAGATGTCAGTTGGTCGTCCTGTACTTAAAGAGTGTGTCAACATGTTTAGTATGTGTAAGTCAAGGCATTTCAATATGCTTCTCAAAGCTAGCCCATTTTAATCATAATAATAATAATTATTTATAAAGCACCTCTAAAATCAGATTGTACATTTTACAAAAGTGCTACGACAGACAAAGCAAAACTAAGGGATACAAAATCAGCTTTATATAAAAACTAAACACATTATCTGTAATCCCGCTCTATTAAACATGCCCAGAGAGAATATTGTTATTATGACAGACGATTATTATCACCATGCAAACACCCATCACCTCCCCTGGCTGCTAATTAATTACTCCAATTACATTAATTATTGATACTTTGCAACAGCTGGAGTGTCACCTCTGGGAGCACTATATTCTCCATCTCCAGCCCCCCCCCCCCCCCCCCTGACAAAGCATTTATAATGTATTGGCCAGTAAGCAATGCCTGAGGCAGAATTAAACACGTATCTTTTTATTGGTTATTCGTTATCATGGTCCTCCTCATGACGTTTGGGGCGCACATTCACGATTTCATGGCATTCAACAAAATAAGACATAAATATATTTACAGTGACAGTGAACTGCATTATTAAAGGTCTGATCCTCTGCTTCAAAACATCCATGCACTCAATTCAATTGATTTCATTTAAAGAACAATGGAGATCATTCGACCCACCAGCAGACGTACAAACATCCTTATGCGTCTTAAAAAGGGACAGTTCACCCAAAATCAAAAATATATTTTCTCGTACCTGTAGCGCTAGTTATCAATATAGCTTATTTAGAGACGTCCGTTTGTCTCTAGGATGGGACTAGATGGGACTCAAAGCGCCAAAAAATTACATTTGAAAAACTCAACAGCAAAGTCTCTTTCCAGAAATCATGACTCAAGATTATCCACAGACCTCGTCGTGAGCAGTTTCATGTAGGAACTATTTTCTTAATGCAATAGTCCCTTTAAAGATCTACTTCCTGTCTTGACTTGGTTGGTGCTGAATGGGAACCGGCTCCCTCAGGTGTTTGCAGGTGTTTGCTTTTGTTCGTGTCATCTGGTTTTGGGAGCCGGCCGGGGGGGTCGACTGTGCTGGTTGGGTCCGATGTATTTCAGCGGAGCGTACTTTGGTGTCTCGATGACTTCTAGGCCCAAATAAGGCTGCAGGGCTCGGGGGACACGCACGGTTCCTTCCTGGAGAGAAAGACATCAAATAAAAAGCATCATTAACAACACTGATGATAAGTCAAGTGGTTTCTAAAATGTCTTGAAGTTGGTAGCTAGGTTTCCCCCGATTGGGTTGCAGTAAATCCCTAAGAAAATGTAATTTGTTCTATTTGACATCTAGTTGCTCTTTGGAGTTTGTTAAGGCCCATTTTTATGGAAGATTTAAAATGCCTAAATATAAACAAACAAAAACAAACAAAATATATCACACATTGTTATATGCGTTTCATTTTAATTACATTTATTTAGCTTTTTCTGTATAATAACTGAATTAATCGTTATAAACAGGTAATGAAATGTGTGAACTATTGGGTCATTAATATACAGAGTCAGTCAACTAAACTTATTATATCTGTTGTCAGGAAAATGTAAAACCATTTAGCAATATCAAGGTAACTGCAGTCGTATTTCTATATTAATATTTCAGACATTACAATTGATATAAAAATGTTTTGGCTGACAACAATCACAAGGGGGAGCCACTTCAACACAGGTGCATCCAAAGAAACACGTGTAGCTCAGTGGAAGGTGGATTAGGTAACATGTTGGAAAATGTGTTCTTTTAAAAAAGTATATATATTTTCTTAAAAGAACACATTTTCATTTAAAACTTTGTCTGCAAAAGCAACAATATTCTGTCTGTGTTTCAGTTGCGGACATGTGCTTTTTAGAATATTTTTATATATAATAGGGATATCCGACAAAACAATAATATGATATTGGGGCTTTGGGGGATGTTATAATATTTATTATGGTTCATATAACAACCTCATTACAGCCCTTTTTCACGACTACTCATTGAATCTATTTTGTCATTTTCTTAAGCAAGAATTCTGTGTTTCCCAGGTTTTTGGGAGCCCTCGTGTGTGAACTGAGCCCTTCTGCTGGTGTCTTACTTTGGTCTGGTGAGTCTCCAGGATGGCGATGATGGTTCTGGGGATGGCACATGCTGTGGCATTCACCTAGAGAGGAATAAAACAAGCATCATGGAGGTGGTACACTGCTGTGAGCTAAACCCTCAGGAACGTACAGCAGTGCTGCCTCGTCTGCAGTCTTACTGTGTGGGCGTACTGCAGGCTGCCGTCCTCTCGCTCATACAGGATGTTGAGGCGTCTGCTTTGGTAGTCTGTACAGTTGGACCCACTGGAAATCTGGCATATATATATATATAGAGAGAGAGAGAGATAGAGAGAGAGAGAGAGAGGAAACTGTGATCAGAATCAGCATCAAGATACAGCCTTCTGGCTCTGTGGAGCTCGATAGATATGGCGACAAAATTCAAGCCTAGTTTAATTTAATTCAGGGGTTTAGAGGAATGATGAGAGTCATTGACTGAAAGCATGTTTGTTTGAGTTCATGCACACCCTGCAGCATAAACTACCACAAACTAACACCTTTACATAAGTCATAGTCAGCCGATATCTCACATAACAGCCAGTAATTTCCCCATCAGCTGACTTATAAAGTAAGTAGGTAACTGATCTAATGGGACTGACCTCTCCATAGCTGTCCCTCCCAGGCATCCAGGCTTCAATGTCATACTTCCTGTGTGCTGGAGGACCCAGTTCCTGTGTCGGCATGTCCAGCACTCTAACACAAATACAACAGAAATAATATAAATATATAGAGCCACAACTCATACAAATATCATGTAAAATGTGTGTGTGTGTGTGTGTGTGTGTGTACTAACCTGTAGTGTAGTTCTAGTGCAGAGAACATTTCTTTCTGCAAAGAAATAAACTCCTCCAGCAGCTGAGAGCTTTCCTCTCCCGTCTCATCTGCTGTCACTCCAAACATCTCTACCTGGGCACACACACACACACACACACACACACACACACACACACACACACACACACACAGTTAATTACAAAGCTCGTTAGCATAATCATGGAGTCGGCACTTGTTTATGATCTTTAAAATGATTTGCAATCAATTGCAGGTTTGTTTAACGGCTAACAAAGAGCAAAACTCATTAGCATATTTTCATCCAAGCTCCTGTGGTGTCTCTAATGTTTGTCCTTGTAACCTTGTTGAAGTGATGCACTCTGTACAGCCCCCACGTCTCTCTGCCCGTGTCCGTCTCGGCTCTGTAGCAGGTGCTGCTGCACACCGTCCTGCAGCGGGAGGCGACGAGTCATGTCAGCTAGAATTACTCCAATACATCTGTAGCAAAACGAGGAGCGAGGGGAGCTTCTCACCTGACAGGCAGGTCCTTCCAGTTTACTGCATGGTCCATGAAATAGCCTGGAGAACAGAGACATGCGTGACATAGCTACTTAACTTCACACGCTCCCACACAAGAACAAAAGGTGAAGAGACTCTGTCTCCTTTGTCTGTGTGATAAGTTTGAGACAGGATAAGAACGACAGCTAGGATGTAAACAACATCTACTCCCTGTCTATGATTCATCTCAAGGCGTGAACCTGTGTTTGCATAAATGATGTGATGTTCCTGTACGATGTAGAAGCTTCCAACACAGACACTGACTGAGTGGCTGTGTTGTATTTTTCCCTTGCAAGCGAATAAACAGAACAAGACAACTTTGAATCTTCTGAAGACTGTATTATTGATTTGTGAACAAAACTCTCTTCTCCCGATTAACATAGAAATATTCTACCACAAATTAAAACCTCCTGGTGATTGCAACACAATAACACTCACCTGCCACTCCGACTTCTCCGGTCCCTGCCAGGTTGAGGTCTGGGAAGCGGGCCTGGTCCAGAGAATAGACCTGAGAGCGATGGGCGTTGGGCTGCATCCCACAACCCTCCTGGAGGCGGAGAGAACAGAATGATGTAGAGAGCGATGAGAGGAGGGGTCAGCGAGAGTGGGTATGCAAAATCACGTAGAAACAGATGGAACAGAGTCTATCTACTCACAAACACTGCCCCCTTCATCATGTCGGGTACAACCATGGGAATGAAGCTCTGTAGGAGTCAAAGGGAAGTTCGCTCTCATATGTATAATAACAGAATAGGCGTGCAGACTTTATAACTAATATTTCCAAACACAGGCTTACCCGTCGCTGCAGTGTGTCCAGGGCAAAGTTTTGGAGTGCAGTCTGGAGTCTGGCCCCGGCTCCTCTTAGATAGTAGGACCTGTGGCCTGAGACATGAGCCAGATGTCTGCAGGAGGTATTAGATATATTATATTAGACAAGTTATTAGATATTATGGTATGAACATAGTCAAAGAACTAAACTAACATCTTCTGTTCATCCTTCCATCCTGTGAACAAAAGGCTTAATAATATAGTGCACAAGCAACTGGAATATCAAGAGGGACAAGTCCTCAAAACCAACAATCCTCACCTCTGCCGGATGAGACCTAACTCTTCACCCAACTCTACATGGCCTCTGGGCTTGAAGTCAAACTCTACAGCAGAGAGAGTAGGTTACCATCTATAGTTTTAAACACGCAAGGATAAAGCACGTTGAGATAATTACTCACCTGGTTTCTGTCCAACCAGCTCCACCACCCTCGCCTGGCTCTCATCTCCAACTGGCTGAAAAAAAGGAAAGAGGAACTTTAAGACGTTTCTAACTAGGTTTACTTTTAAAAAGACACACTTTACAGAACAATATCTCCCCACATGCTCTGGACAAAGTGTGTGTGTGTGTGTGTGTGTGTGTGTGTGTGTCCTCACCAC
This sequence comes from Leptoclinus maculatus, assembly GCA_032191485.1. Lineage (NCBI taxonomy): Eukaryota > Metazoa > Chordata > Actinopteri > Perciformes > Stichaeidae > Leptoclinus > Leptoclinus maculatus. Next base: position 20,031,275 of record JAVDOI010000014.1, on the reverse strand, counting down.
ATCAGGGTGCGAGGCGTTGGGCAGTCTGAGCGCTCGTCCGTAGTGCTCCTGGTCCAGCTCCGTCTCTTTGGGGTGCAGTTGGTTCAGTCTGCTGCGGATCTCGCGGCCCTTCCGCAGAGCCTGAGTGTACTCTGGAAGCTGCGTGTTGAACAACAAGCAGTCAGAACTGGTCCCACGTGGGATTTTACCACCGACCAGTACGCTGACTGGGGAGCAGCAAGACCAAGAATGACTGACTCAATAGCAAAGCATTAAAGAGTTTAAATTCTTAAGTGGCAAACTTACATTACCAAGGGATTTCTTGTCGTTCTTGGCCTGTGAGGAAACAATAATGGAAAAATCTATATATATATTCCAAACAAACAACCTTTATCACATTAGTGGTGACTGTGAGCAGAGCTGTAATAACCTTTACTGACCACTAGAGCCTTGACTGTGTCACTGATGTGTCTCTTCTGCTCCTCCAGTCCTGAGATCTCCGTCCTCACTGCCTGGAGCTCCTGCCACACACTCACCTACAATGTGGACACATAACCGATCTATTAGACAGTGGAACAGTGGGTTCTCCATTAAATTGCATATTTACACATTCCATGACAATGTTTATAATGTCTCTATGTTTATGTTTGCTTATCTGGCTTTGTCGTCTTTGTTTAGTTGTATTTAAGAGATTCTAACAAGCTGAGTCAAATGTGTCAACATAGTGGACCAATACAGTTATTTCCTTGAAGGAATACTGTGCTTATAATTAGGATTCAAATGTTGTAATAACTACTTTATAACAGAATATAATGCTGGTGAGACAGTTTGAGAGTTTTAAGTCCCCACTCCACTCAAAAATGTATTTAGTTTATAATTACTGTGCACACTGATATATGTTCAGAGTGTGACACTTGAAAACTATTTTCCAAATTCACTTGCTGAAGTGCTCACAATGAATCAGAGTTTAAGACATGAACTGTACATAAAAGCAGGATTTGTGACACCACCACAACAATAAACAATAACAAAAAACATCAGACACAAATAAATATCCAATAAAGAGTATTTGTATATGTCATAAAACATATTTAATTCCAATGTTTCTAATTCTGTATGTGTTACATGACACACCAATCATTGTCCACTCCTCACTAATGTTGCACGGTGTATCGATACTAAAAAGGTACCGCGGTACCTGTACGTTAAAAACGATATGATTTTGCATATTTTTAGTATCGATACTTCATTAAAATAGCGCGCGATCAGAGCGCACTCACTGTTCCGCTCCCTGTCATGCTGCCTGCATATGGAGCTAAATCCAGGTCAAAAGTTTTGTTCATTTGAAAAAAAAAAGTTTTTTTCAGTTCAGACTTTTCAGGAAAAAAAAACCCAAAACTGAACTGAAAAAAAGATTTGAAACCCAAAAAAAAGAGATTTGAATGTGAAAATATAAAATCTATGGAAGCCCATTCCCACCAAAAAAAAAAATATATATATATATATATATTTTTTTTTTTTTTTTTTACTTTTTCTGTCAGCAAAAAAAAAAAAAAGATGTTTCCAGTTGCTGTTTATTGGTCGCCACCTCAGCCACATTGGTTTCATTCTTTATACTCCAGAGCTGCTTCTTGCTTAACATTCTATTCAAGGGTGCGTTTGCTCAGTACAATCCATGTGAAACATCATCTGTATTTCATGTGTTGTAAAGCCACGTTTTAAAGAAGCCTTCAATGTACTCACAATCCATTTATATGTCAAATGTAGAGTAACCTATGAAGAGCTGCTTCTATGACTGTTGTTAAAGTATCTCATAATTTCGACTTTCTATAGCAACTGGAAAAACATTTTTTTTTGTTTTTTGGTGGAAAAAAAGTAAAATAAAAAAAATAAAAAATTATTAGAATTATTATTATTTATTTTGTGGGTGGATGATTTTTTTTTTTTTTTTTTTTTGTGAATTACATTTTTCTTTTTTTTCTTTTTTAAGTTACTATTTATTTTTTTTATTTTTTTTTGTGATCTTTTTTTTTTTGCTGGCAGGAATGGGCTTCCATAAAAATCTGAATCAAAATTATATTCAACCCAAAAAAACTTTTAATTCACTTATTTTTATTTTGAATACATTGCTGTATTTTTCAATGTTCAAGACCACAATTTGAGCTTTCAGGTTAAACATTTTTTTTCAAATGAACAAAACTTTTGACCTGGATTTAGCTCCATACCTGCACGCATTGACTGCAAGGGGGCGGGGCTGCCCAGCGCTCACACACGCAACAGGCAGCGCTCACTCACAGCGAGCGATCGCAGGGGAGACATGGCATCAAGTGCAGGAGCTTTTGCCGACCGTCCTCTGCTTGTTGGAAAAAGAAATGCCAGAAGTGAAATCTGGAAGTACTTTGGCTACATTGAAGACAGTGAAGGAAAGCTCACTGACTTACAGAGACCCGTCTGCAAAACCTGTTTCAAAGCCACACAGACCAAGGGAGGCAACACGTCAAACATGGCAAAGCACCTTTCAGACAGACACCCCGAACTTTTCAAAAAGTTCAAACAACGACAGGTAAGCAAATGTGATTATAAACATGAACACCCCCAAGCTCACCCATATACAGCCTAACATGAGTAGCCTTAGCCTAGTTTGACGACAAGCCTATATGATCATGAGGTCACAATTACAGATGTTTTATTTATTACTATTATAGATAAATATACCAGTATCGTATCGTATTTGTGGTATCATATCGTATTTGTGGTATTGTATCGAATCCTGGTATCGTATCGTAAGTATCGGGTATCATGATATTTATGGCAGGTATATATCGAAGTCATAATTTTGGTATCCTGACAACCCTACTCCTCACCAAACAGTACTGCACAATGTAAACTGTTTTACACAAATGCTTTGGCTCAATACATAATATGAATATCATACAGGTATATGTACAGTCTGTGTTTTGATTGTAAGAAGCCCAGAAATGTAACTTCACAGAAGATTAAGTTGACACAAAAAGCACTGAATCAGCAGCTGATTAAACACTTACTATACTCCTGACATCGTCCCCTCGCAGGTCGCCCTTCCTGTTCTCCACATTCGCTATGACTTTGTCGGTCTCCTCGCACACTGCTCTCATATCCAGCTCGGGCTTGTCGCTGTAACCTTCGCGGACATGCTCGTACAAACTGCTCCGGGCTCCTCCGTGCGAACAGCGGTGCTGCGGAATGCACACACTCGCCCTCTGCCGTGAACATTGTCTGACCACCGGCTTTAACGCAGTCAGTGCAGTGCCTCCAAATCTCACGACCACGCTGATGCAGGTCGCCATGTTTGTCTTGTGGTCAATGTTGCATTCACGGGTCTGGGAATAACCGGTGCTATACCCCTGTGTTGTAGGCTCCCGGTCAGCCTTTTCGCCATTCACTTTAAAAGAATGTGCGTTTGAATACTAAATTGTGACGTAAATGAAAGGATAATGTATGATGATAACAATTATTATACATTTTTCTGTCTTTTTTGGTTACTCGTGGAGCCAGTGAGCATATTTGTCGGCTGTGAAACGCCCGTATCAGCCCTGAATGCAGCATTTATGCGGAAGTGAGTGTTTCGGAAATAAAATCGAAATATTTTATTTAAAAAATATATATATCAACTATTTAATGCAACGGTTATCACATAATGCCAAAGAGGTGAGCGGGAAAATAATTTAAAAAAAATCCCAGTGACAGAAAAAAAAAGACTCAGCCCCAAACACAAGTCGTCACAACAAAGGTCAGCCAATCAGATGGGCGGAAGTTTAACGTTGCGGTAATCCGGTTCAGACGTGACAAGTGCGGCCGACTGGTCCTGAACTCAGTCCTAATTTTAATGCCCCGTAGGCTCTAAAAACTAACGTTACACTCTTCACCACCGAGCCGGACCCGTGTGGATAACCGCCATGGTGGACTGATATGTCCGCGAGCTTTGGCACAGCGGGAGAATTGTTCCTTTGTAAGCTAGTTTTGGTCCGTCCGTTAGTAACCGTTGGTGATGTTGCACGAGTCCGTACGTTAGTAGCCGTTGGTGATGTTGCACGGGGCTGGATGAGCGAGTAACTAGTCGACGAGCCTTTCCGCTGAGGCCGGAGGAACCAAAAAGGAGACCCAGATGAGACTTAGGAAAGCTTTCCGAAGCTCCTGGTAGTACACCGGGTTCTTGGATACAGTTAGCCGGGGCCCTTAAAAACTGTCTCACCAATTCCTGTTGAGTGAGACCCAATCAGCTTTCACGGTGGAAACGAGAAGGAGAGCAAAGGTAAGCTAACTATTCATATTCATGAGCTGATGCTACAACAGCAGTCTGCTATTTATCAAAGGCAGTCTTTTTTTTGTCCTTATGGTAAAAAAAAAAAAATTGAAATTGAAACATACAGCAACGTGGGGTAAATCTGTAGCATAACCTAAAGAAGCTGCATTAGATGAGTCTGGGAAGCTAAAACAAACAATCGTAGAGGGTGAGAGTTATCTGGGTCATATCTGTCATGTTGTTTGTTTGTTGTTGGTTAAATCTTTGCACTCCTCTTTAGTTAGTTCATTTAATATTATTCTATTTCATTGTATATATTGTGCAAATTTCCCCTTGCGGGATTAATAAAGTATCTGTTTATCTATCTGTCTGTATATATACTATTGTAATACAACAACTATTCTCAACTATTCTGTCTGTATATATAATATTTTAGTTATTGTGGATTTTTAACTTTTTTACTTATGTAATAATATTCTTTACTGTTTTATTACTTATTTATACTACTTGTTTTGATCTTGTTTTTACTATGTCTCTTGTTTGCACTATCCATTATGCTGCTGTAATCCTGTAAATTTCTCCACTGCGGGACTAATAAAGGATGATCTTATTTTATCTACTTCAGATGAATGCTGTGCGGGGCGGGACGGTCACCTGGCGTCCCCAGCCGTGGCAGGACGGAGACGGGGGAGGAGGGGAGCCTCTCTCGGACAGTGACTCCGAGGAGGAGGACTTCCCCGATGACAGCACCACACCGCTGGGAGACTACATCACACACGGTGAGAAAGAGGAAGGGTGTCGTTGGGAAATTTTGGAAAACTCCTTCTGCTCCGTCTTAATTCATACTCAACCCTCCCTCTGTTTCCCCCCCCCCCCCCCGTCCTCTCTTCTTCTTCTCCTTTCACTCTCTGCTGTGTTTTTTAGGATTGAAGCAGCTCCTGGATGCTCAGCAGCTGTGTGATGTTACTCTTCTTGTGGAGGGAAAGAAGTTCATGTGTCACAGGTATGACGGCTATATCATAGAGACAAATATATGAAACGGAGAACATTTTGAACCAGAACCACCAAATAGTTCATGTATGTACTGGATAAAACACCATAAATCAAGTATCAAAGTTATGATTAATTCATTTTCTTCCAGTTGAATAAATTAAACTAGAAAATGCATTTCCTGCTGAAAATGCATTTTCTGCTGAAAATGCGTTGGAATTTATGAAACATAAAAAGTCATAGCCGGCATGTCCTTAAAGAGCTGAACATTTTGATCGTTGAACGGTTTCTGTAGCTTAAAAAATGTGGAAGGAGATGCGTGCCAAAAAACACACAGAAGAAGTTGAAGAACAATACTTGGAATGCTGAATCCGCATTACAACAATACATAATTTCTGACACCTATTAAAGTATAGTATGCGACTTGTGATGACGCTGCACTGATACATCTCTGTTCTTGTAGTAAAGCTGTTCGCAGCCTCTGTTTGATATCAAAGAGCGTGAAAGATCAACAAAACTAAACACCGTAAAAAAGTAGAAATGTCTCTGAAACGAGTGTCTTCTCTCCTCTCAGAGTCCTCCTAGCAGCCGTGAGCCCCTACTTTCGGGCTATGTTCACCAGCCCCCTGGTCGAGTCCCGCCTCACCGAGATCCGACTGGAGGAAGTGACGCCGTCTGTCATGGAGACCGTCATCCAGTTTGTGTACACCGGTGAGGCGGGGCTCTCTCTGGACACCGCCGAGGATCTGTTTGTGGCCGCCAACCGGCTTCAGGTCATGCCCCTTCAAGACCTGTGCTCCAGGTAGATTTTAATATTACATTAGCTTCATCAAACCAGCCTCTGGACTTTAAACCCTCTTGTCTCACTTCCTCTCTTCTCTTTCTCTCCACTTGTGGTTTTCCTCTGCTCCTCATCTCTCCAGGTTTCTATTTGAGCACCTCTCGGTGGATAACTGCCTGGGGATGTACTCTCTGGCTCGCTCTCACCACGACCAGCTGCTGCTGCGGGCCTCTTTGCGGCTGGTGGCCCAGCACTTCCCCCGGGTGGCCCGGCAGAAGGACTTCCTCCTGCTCGACCACGGCACCTTGGGCAGCCTCCTGAGCTCCGACCGCCTGGGTGTGGACTCCGAATCGGAGGTGTACGACGCGGCACGCCGCTGGGCGGAGCACCAGCCCTTGGACCGCTACGCCCACATGCCAGCGCTGCTCCACCACCTGCGGCCGGGGCTGCTGTCCCAGGAAGAGAGCCGAAGACTCTGCCAGGAGTTGGGGCCCGCCACGGCCAGCGAGGGCCTCGGGGGGCCTCTGAGACCACGGGAGGGCATGTTTGAGAAGAAGATCGTCTGTGTGGACCTGACGCCTCGGGAAGAGGAGAATTTAGCCGCGAGAGACTACACGGTGGACTGCTTTGACCCTCGGACAGGGAAGTGGGAGAAGTTGGCGGCGCTGGGTTCCCTGGTCAGTCCCGGCTGCACGGCTGTAGGTGACCGGCTGTTTGTGGTGGGCGGAATCCTGCGGACAGGCTCCGTGTCTGCAGCCGTGCATGAGTATGATGCGGTGTTGGACCGCTGGATAGAAAGGCCTTCCATGGTCCAGCCGCGGGCTATGCTTGGCCTGCTGGGCTGTGGAGAGTCAGTCTTTGCCTTGGGGGGTAGTAACCGCTCCGCTCTGCTGGACTCCAGTGAGACCCTGGAGCTTGCAACGCTTCAGTGGGCTCCGGGGCCACGCTTACCGCTCCCTCTGCGCGCCTTTGCCTGCGCAGCACTACGCGGACGACTTTACCTTCTCGGGGGAACCACACTCGAACAGAACCGGGCCGTGGTCCACTCAGGGGTGCTTATTTATCACACCCTAACAGACTGCTGGACACGAGTGGCTCTGGACTCCGGTGCCACCTGCCTCGCCGGAGGGGTAGCGGTGCGAGGAGGCGTGTGCGCCATCGGGGGATACATTAGGGACACGACCAAGTTCCTGGATGGGAACTACACCAATCTGGATACTTTAGACGCCACTGGGCGTGTGCTGTTTTTCAGAGAGGGCCGGGGGTCTGGGGTAGAGAGGGAGGTGACTGGGGGAGGGGTGATGGTCACTGCAGACCAGCGGGGCGGGGCGGGTGGCGGGAGCGACCGCGCCCCGAGCCCCGTGGTGTTTCCCGGGCTGCCGCGGCGGATAGCGGCCGGGGGCGTGGCCAGGTGGAAACGCAGGATTTACGTGCTGGGCGGGGAGAACGGCTCGCGGTTCTACGACAGCGTGTACTGTTGGAAACCCGGCTGGCGCAGCTGGGTCCAGAGACGGGAGAAACTCCCCGGAGACACTGGAGGGGTGAGCCAGTTCGGGTGCACCACTTTAAAGTTCCCCAAGAAACACATCCTGTCCAGACTGAGACTAGCCAAAGAAAACTGCAAGAAGGCAGCTGACTAGCTTGATAGGGACCAGTACGACCGAAGGGTTTGAAGTAGCTCCTCTTTGACCATTTTATACAGTCTGAGTGCAGCCCAGAGAACACCTGTAATGGACTGGATGCAGGCAGATCGTATAAAATGTGTTCGGATGTACAGGCGGAGAGCAAAGGGAGCCAGAAACTGGTTAGAAGTCAGGAAACATGCACCTGAATGTCACCCAAGTTACTATTTGTGAGAGAGAAAAAAAGGGCCTTTTTTCAATTAATTGTTTTCTTAAAGTGTAATATTATTTTCAGCTGGCGTAATTTTTTTTAAGGCTGTTAAAAAAAACCTGTTTCAATGCTGTGAATTTTTCAGCAGCGTTTAGTTTAGACACAAGGATAGCGGCACATCTCTGAGCGCTCTATGTTCCACTTTATTTACCTTTCTTCTTCTTTAACGTGGGCCTGTAAAGCAGGGTCGGAAACTAACGCTAGTCCGCTAGCCCGAGGCGAGTGGATTTTTGGAGGGACTACCTAAATTATCATTCTCACTAGTCCTCATGACGAGTGAAATTTGAGAGGCTTTATTCGTTATTTATGTCCGGCAAAAAGACTTTCCCGATAAGTAAATGTAACATTCCACTATTCCCCAAATTGTTGAGGATATTAGACTATTTTGTTTTGATTATAATTTTTTGTTTACGCAATGCGAAAGGCACTATATTCATCGATCAGGCCGGGCCTCTCTTTCAGTTTCACCAGCGGCCCGCCAAGATTCGTCCGCGGGAAGAAATATAGATCGTGAAGCTCTTACCACTGCAGCACATGAACTAACACCCAATATCTTTCTGTGATCTAACAAAAATACTTCATCTAAAATTAGAACAAATGCCTGCTTTATTCATAGACTGCGTATTGTTCTTGGCACCGAGCGTTCACTGCTTAAACTGCCGTAGTGACATGCTGTTACTCCCCACGGTGGAATATAGCTACATTTTTAGCCGGTACGTTCCATAGCAGACAACAATAAAACTCTTGATTAGTAACTTGCATCTCTGCGGTTTCACTGTTAGATAATTGCCTTGGGAGAGTCTTCCTCCACACACACATCCATACACCCCGTGATTGGTACATTCCCCAAAGCTTCATGAAGGACTAGTAAAGATTGCTAGTAGTAGTAGTTTTATGAACCTACTAGTCCTTGGGACTAGTACTGATTTTGAGTTAGTTTCATACCCTGCTGTAAAGCCTTCTGGAACTGCACTTAAGGGCTTTAGAAATAAACAGTGAAGATGTCCTGTTCTGTCTTTGACTCTTTGAAAGCCCTGTATTGTCCTCTCATCTCATTGGAGGACATCGGTCAAAGGTTCATCCCTCACAAACATCAGGATCGTCTGGTCACTGGTCCCAAACACGGCAGAACGTAGACCAGATGTGTGTCTTTTTTACTTAAACCGTGCTCATGTTCGGTGTTTTTAAATGCCTCAAACATGTGGAACATAGCAGTGGGAGAAATGTGCAAATACAGCTGGATAACACGCACAAAAATCGAATAGCCAGAACATCTTCCATATAAATATTAGGGGTGTAACGGTTCACAAAATTCTCGGTTTGGTTCAATACGATACAATGGTGCCACGGTTCGATACGTTTTGGTAAGCAGAAATGCCAAATCCTCGCTGGTGAGACTCTCAAGGGGGCGTGTCTGATTTGATTCTCTGTTTGGGCTTTTGTTTTCTTTTGCAAAGCAGGAATTATGGTCTGGAGAAATGGACTGGTGAAGTAGTGTCACAGGGCTCAATAGCATGAAGCATGTTGGTACAGCCTGGTTCATCACTACAGAGTAGGGATATACCTTTAGCCCTGTTTGATCAGGAGGGAACAGATACCCAAACACTGCGGGGAGAGTTTGTAACCAATATTACATGACTATTCACGTACACTGGGCGTGATGGTGCCGGTGTAAACAGGAAGTAGATTGATTGCTTAGTTTAAAAAAATACGACAGAGTAATAAAATAGTCTTTAATAATGAAAGGTCGTGTTTGATACTTAAGATCGTCTCTAAAATCTTCCTAAAACAGACAGTTCCTGGAAAGTTTTATTTTTCAGACTTAGTTACAGCGCTGGGGGTCTTGCTCTATCTCTCTCTCTCTCATCATATTTACATTAAAATCAACACTTACACACAAAGGTTTACTAGATTATGATCCATAAATGTGGTCAACACACGTCTCTCACTCGTTCCCTCGGTGTCGTTGTTGTTCTCACTCGTAGCTCTGCTGGTGTCCGAAGTCTCTGTCGTACTGGAGAGCAATCCATGTTTTGTTCCTTTATAGTTTATGTGTGTTAACTTGTACAGAACAAAATAAACAATAATAAGAAAAGGAAAGTCCTCCGTTTTGTGTCCGTCCTCCCTAAAGCCGCTAACAGTGACTTCAGACGTCCGCTCCGTAGCGCTAACACTAATCGCCCCATTAACAGCTGCTTCCTCCACAGAAATGCAGACTTTGACTGAACAACAGCTGCTAGTAACGACAACACGCCTGTAATCAGTTGTTCATATGGAATTAACCTGCTAGTCGATCGGTAATCAAGACTGTTGTTGTTTGTGAACATCCGGGAACGGTCACGTGATAGGAGCGTGGCGAATCAGGGAAGGGCAGCACGTTACGTCGGGTGGGTTGCCATGTTTGAGTGGCTCCACCAATTTCAGCTATATTCAATTTTTCAAAAGCAATTTAATATGATTCAAACGTATTGTTTGGTTCGTAATGCGTACCGAACCGTGAGCCCCGTACCGAACGGTTCAATACGAATACGTGTATCGTTACACCCCTAATAAATATATATGACAATGTGTGCTTTATTGTGTGCCGCGGCCTCCTTGTGTCTAAACTACCGCACCTTTCCTAAACCTTCAGCTGTCTTTACGTGACTCAGCAGCCGTGTCAAAATGACACTTTCTTTCTTTCGGTTGCTGCAGCCACAGGACCTGTGAATGTGTTCTGCATGGAGGTTATGGAATATCTGAACACATTAGCACCTAATTTATTGAAATGTTGAAATGTTTTTAGTTTTATTTTTAAATGGTAACTTTTTGCTCTGACTGGCACTCCTGAGCTTAGACAGACCCGTCAAACAGGAGCAGATGTGTTTAGATCTGAAAGTTTTTTAAAGTAACTTAATTCTTAAATTCTGATTTTATGGTTAGAAAGGTTACCCACAAATGTCAGCATATTGTTTTGCTGTAAGCCGCGATGTTTTCTTCTGTTTTCCTCTCTTATTTATTCACATTGATCAGTTCCAGACACTTCTGGGGGGGGGGGGGGGACACACCGCCAGCTGTGTCTGAAAATGGCAGAATTCTACCAGTGTTGTCATTAGATTGCGCACTACAAAACAGCTGGAAAATATGTGGATATTTTGGGATTTTTGCCATTATGGAGGCACTCTAACTCGTGAAACAGGGGGCTTAAAGTCAGAAAAACGATTTCTATGACATTGAAATGAATGGGTTTCTATTGCTGTAATGCAGCAGGGAATACTTTTTTTGTTAATTTGGAATTTTCTCACCATCTTAACAATCAATATTTGCATCACTGCAGGCTAGATATGACTTTAGATTAGTTAGCATTGATACAGTTTAGATACTGTGAATACGTCGTTAACCTAATGCAAGAACATGAAGATGGATTCAGGATGTGAGTCCGTAATGGCAAAAATAGGATTTATTCTTACAATCTCTTACACCTGGGATGAGACAAAGTGTGACTCTGTACAGGATCCTAGTCCTGCAAAGTGGATTTATTTAAGTTTACTGAAGTCTGGCGGTCTGGAACGTAGGAATTTAAACCTGCTAAAAAGCAATAATTTGGTGAGAAAGAGTTTATTTTCCCATAACGAAATTGTAAAACAAGACCATTGAAGCCAAGTTCATGTAGCTCCTCAAAGCTTTGTGGTCCGGTTTGTCTCATAACTCTGGATTATACTGAATCAACAAACCAATAGCATCAAAAGAACACTTCATAATTTTCCGTCCCTCGACAACAGAAGAGTGGAACTTCCCTAATCTTCCAGCTAACAGCGGATGTTTAACGCCACAGTCGAGTTATTTCTAGTGAGAACTCCCACAGCTGTCTCTTAACAGATCTCTAATGTTTTACTTTATTTCAGTAGGTTGTTCACTAAACACACAAATTATATCATTATTTTCTTTTTCTTCTCATTTTGGTTGGTGAAGAGATGTGAGCTTCAGTTTGTGTTTGTAGAAAGAAATTCACATCACACTGCAGGGCTCGACAGTGGGTCAGCAACAATTCTTGGCCTTTTGATTTAGATTTTTAAACATATACAAAATTGTGAAGTATCCCGTCATCTCTGTGCTGGACATCAAATTATCCTGCGAAGCATCTACAACATACACATGAGATGTCTACATGTCACATTTTCATTATTAAGCCAACATGTAATGGCACAGTATCTTCATTAAATGACTAAAAATGGTATTTTCTGTTTCGGCAACCAAAAGCTGAAGGCAACCACTTTTAAACAGTTACTGTCGAGCCCTCGGTGTTTCTCTTTTTTTTTACATCTTCCAATAACAATGTTCTGAATTTTCACCTTAAAATGTCAAATGAGCCGTGAAAGGTGATCGTGTGTGTGTGTGTGTGCATGTTTTCTATGACGCTCTTTTGCACACCATGTGTCCATTCAGAGAAGTGAAGCTGCCCCCGTTTGTACAATTTGATCCTTGAGCTGAAAGGCGAACGGATGTTTAGATGAAGGCAGTGCTGTCAGATGATTAAAGGACTCTTTGCTTATGTGTTTTCCACTTCTTCTTCTTTATTATTATTTTGTTGTTTTTACAACTGCAGGAGCTCAATTATGTCGTGCTTCATCTAACCGACAATAGATAAACATGTTTGCATGTAAAAAGTTGAAAATCCAGCAGAACCACACGGCTGACACCCTGTTTTTCATGGTTCGGTGTTAATAAGTACTCTCATTAATAAACTGCTGACACGGCTCATTGTCACAGCTGGCCAAAGTTCTCACTCAGGCTGACCTCCACAAATCTCCTGCCGACCACAGATGCAGTGATTCTTTTCTTGGTCACGTTGATGTCCCAGTTCAGGTGTCTACAGATACATCTCAGGTGATTTAAAGGTTAAACAAAGTGCACTCTGGTGTTAAAGTGGAGCGATGGAGAGTCTCTCGTCAGACAGAGTGATCATCAACAACCCGGCAGACATCACCGTCATTGTTGGATATTTCATCGTGGTGATCAGTGTCGGCATTTGGGTGAGTGCACCTGTTAGTCTGTATCACTATAATGATCAGGAGATAATGACTGAACATGACGTGTGTCACAGAAAGGAGAGGTGACATCTGGTTTGTGTTCTGTGTTTTAGGCCATGTTTCGCACCAATCGTGGGACGGTTGGAGGATATTTCCTGGCAGGACGCACCATGACGTGGTGGCCGGTGAGTAGATATAAAATATATAGCCCGATATTAGCTTATTATGTTCCTATTGGCCGATGAGAAGAAGTAGAAAGAAATTCAAAAGATATGCTTGAGGTCAAACACCGTTATATTATCATAGTTTGTCCACCAGAGGGGGCCACCGAGTTTATGTATGTGTGTATATTTATTTATATATATATATATATATATATTTATTTATATATTTATATTTATTTGTTTTTATATATTAAAAACTCATTTAGAAAGATTGCAATCAAGCAGGAGTATTTTAAAGTTAATTAGTTTTCATTATGGAAGGTAAAGTTTGTCAAAATACCGGTCATATCCTTTTGGATATTAATAAGAAACACAATCTTGTGGTTCCTTCTACAAAAAAGCCCAAAAATAAGACAACATTTTTAAACTTAAAATCATTTTGTCAGATCAATATGCTTCACTGTGCACTCGTGTCTCTGGTTTGTGGATTTCTGGTCACAGTCATCATACTGTAACTAACCATCACTGTGCTCCTGTTGGTCTTAATTAGTTTGGATTTATTATTTTTATTTTTTTCAGGTTGGTGCGTCTCTGTTTGCCAGCAACATCGGCAGTGGTCACTTTGTGGGCTTGGCAGGCACCGGGGCAGCGAGTGGCATCGCCGTGGGAGGGTTTGAGTGGAATGTAAGTCACGCTATCAACTACAATTCCCATGAGTCACCACTTCAAAACAGAGAATTATTTTCCTAAATGACTCTTTGTGCATTCGTCAGGCTCTGTTCATCGTGCTGCTGCTGGGCTGGTTGTTTGTACCCGTCTACCTCACCGCTGGGGCGAGTAGCTCACTTTGTATTATCGTGTGTCTAACAGGTGTACCGTTCACTGATGTTGATGATGAACATCTGTATTTTGACAAGCTTTGTGTGAAATGCTCTGTGTCAGGTGATCACGATGCCCCAGTACCTGAAGAAGAGGTTCGGAGGGACCAGGATCAGCCTCTACCTCTCCGTCATCTCGCTGTTCCTCTACATTTTCACCAAGATCTCAGTGAGTCGTCCTGTCTGACAACACAAAATACAAAACATACGGTATGTGTCTCCTTCTGTCTCCCTCCCTCCCTCTGACTCCCTTCAGGTGGACATGTTTTCAGGGGCGGTGTTCATCCAGCAGGCTTTAGGGTGGAACATCTACGTGGCCGTCATCACCCTTCTGTTAATAACGGCCTTGTACACCATCACAGGTACAGATCCTCTAAGTTCATCTATAAACTTATATATTTTATTTCATTAAAGGGACAGTCCGACTTGATCAAGACTTTCTCTGATGTCGTAACACGTGAGATCGAGGCCGCTGCAGTTTTTAGAGCCAGGCGCCGCAGTTGTCCCAGGGCATGATGGGAAACAGCCCGATCAAAGAGCTGATTGGCTTTTAGTTTTGTCAACAAACACCACGTTTAGAAGAAAAATCTAAATTTGAGTTAGCTGTTAGTCTCATGTTGTGCAATGAAGTTAACAAACATCTTGTGTGGTTGACAATAATAATACAAATATGAATAAATCCAAACATGGTCTAAAAACTACAAGTAGCCTACAGAATCGGATCTACAGGGTGGAACTATTCCTGTGACTTCCTCTACATATTTTTAAAAGGCGTCTGATGTCGTCCACTTTCCGGACGAGGAGGCTCCTCTCGTCTCTAACGAGCATTTTGTGACTCATGAGGAGGCACTCTGAATGATGTCATAGTGATGTCATCACGGCTGTCTTGCAACTTACAAATTTAAAACAGAAAACCTTTTTTACAAACTGGGGGTGTTTGAATGATGTGGGCATTTCGTTGGGGGAAGAGAGGGTTTAATGAAAAGATGCAGTTTGTTGCATTGTGGGAAATGTAGTGTTTTCTGGAGCTTGACCTAAACTAAAAATGCAGATATATCGCCCTCTGCTGCTTCGATGTTGACCATTCTTTTTTTGCGTGTGTGTGTGTGTGTGTGTGTGTGTGTGTGTGTGTGTGTGTTACACAGGTGGCCTGGCTGCTCTGATGTACACTGACACAGTTCAGACCTTCGTCATCATTGCCGGGGCCTTCGTCCTCACCGGCTTCTGTGAGTACAGATTGTGCAGCGATCACATTTAATCTTTACAATAGATTTGTTTTCGCTCTCACAGCTCAGCGTTCATTGTGTGTGTTTTTACTTCTGTCAGTTCCTCTTCAGCAGCTTCACAACAGGGAAGAGATGAACTAGAGTCAGTAATCATTCATTTCACTGCAGCGGTGTACAGTATGCTGACGCTGCAAAAGACACAACAACAACCACCTGCAACTCTATTGTTTTCACATATGGTCAATATTTATTTATTTATATATGTATATATATGTGTATATATATATAGGTCAAAGAAGGAGGGAGACGAGAGAAAAGTGGGCGAGAAGAAC
This sequence comes from Leptoclinus maculatus, assembly GCA_032191485.1. NCBI lineage: Eukaryota > Metazoa > Chordata > Actinopteri > Perciformes > Stichaeidae > Leptoclinus > Leptoclinus maculatus. Next base: position 20,015,741 of record JAVDOI010000014.1, on the reverse strand, counting down.
GAGGAAGAAACAGCCCCCCCTTAGGTGAATTAATGATGCGTTGTCAAGATAGTGCTGACTCATGTCTTCAGTGAGGACAGTGTCAGAAGACAACAAGAGAGCTCTGGACTGACAAAACAAATACAGTGTGCTTATTTTTGTGGCAACAGGAACATCCGTTACACCCCGCTGCTACCTGAGTTTAACGAACTGACCCTTTAAATGACAAAGAACTCGACCTCTCCTCTCTTCACGTCTAGCTTTTGCTGAGGTAGGAGGCTACAGCGCTCTGCTGGCCAAATACAGCTCAGCTACGCCAAGTAACGTCTCCTCCATGGACCCCCAGCGCTACAACATCTCCCCCCAATGCTACACCCCGAGACCGGACGCCTTCAGCCTGCTGAGGGACCCGACCACCGGGGACCTGCCCTGGCCCGGCGTGCTGTTTGGCATCGCTATAGTGGGAGGCTGGTACTGGTGCACAGACCAGGTGAATGTCCCGCTCAGGCGGACCTGGTCAGTTGAAAAGGGTTTGGGTTTAGTTTCCTCATCTTAAGGGGGGGGGATTCAAGTGTGACACAGAGAGCTGGTGTCTCCTGGTTAAAAAATGTATGCAAACTTTGTCTTTCTCTCCGTAATAATCCGCCCGTCTCGTGTTTCTCCAGGTGATAGTCCAGCGGTGCCTCGCCGCTCGTAGTCTGACCCACGTGAAGGCCGGCTGCATCATGTGTGGTTACCTCAAACTGCTGCCCATGTTCCTCATGGTGTTCCCCGGCATGATCAGCAGGGTCCTCTACCCGGGTCTGTGGCTCACACTCTGCTTCCTCTAGTTCCTTCCTGTAGTAAGGTTGTTCATGTTCATCAAGCAAACAGTCGTAGAAATCTGTGTATTTCACTGTGTGTGTGCGTGTGTGTGTGTTTCCATCCACCTGCAGATGAGGTTGGCTGTGTTGTTCCCGAGGTGTGTAAGAGGGTGTGTGGGACTGAGGTGGGCTGCTCCAACATCGCCTATCCCAAACTGGTGGTGTCCATCATGCCGAATGGTGAGACCACATCACTGTTACTCATCGCTTCTCAATTTCTCTGTCCCTTCTTCTTCCTTCTTCCTCACTGCCACTTCTCTCTCTCTCTGCAGGTCTGCGAGGTCTGATGCTGGCTGTGATGTTGGCCGCCCTCATGTCGTCTTTGGCCTCCATCTTTAACAGCAGCAGCACTCTGTTCACCATGGACATCTGGACCCGCATCAGACCACAGGCCGCCGAGCGGGAGCTCCTCATCGTGGGCAGGTAAACGGACATCGGATGTCTCGTTTTCTAGAAACAAAAAAAGGACTGTAGCATTTAAAGGACACGTGTAATCGTTTTTTTCTGCATTTTTGCAACAGACATTTTACATTTTTTTTAAAATAATATGTACGATGTCTGATATGCTTCTTCATACATTATATTTACAAGAGTTTGTGATTTTGATCTATTGTGCCACTATTTTGAAATTTGACAATTTGGTGATCAAAACATCTACGATGTTCCCAATTTCCTCCCTTATTTAGAGACTAGACATCACATAGCCTAAAGAAAAGGATTATGGGAAATAGACTGATTTGCTATTTGTGATAAACGGGGCAGTTTTGACTAGTTATACATTAAAAATGCATTTTGAAGTTCATCATTTGATGATGCTGTGATACTCTCATAACGTTCTCCTTTTATTGTTTGTCCTCTCCTCTCTAGGGTCTGGGTTCTGTGCATCGTCGCCGTCAGTATCTGCTGGATCCCGGTGGTGCAGGCGGCTCAGAGCGGTCAGCTGTTTGACTACATCCAGTCGGTCTCCAGCTATCTGGCTCCGCCCATCGCCTCGGTCTTCCTCCTGGCTGTGTTCGTCAAGAGGGTCAACGAACAGGTGAGGTGACACGTTATCATATTAAATCATCTTACCGTCGGTGGAGTTTGATTTCCCCGTCTGCCCTCCAGGGTGCGTTCTGGGCCCTGATCGGCGGCCTGTTGATGGGTCTGTGTCGCATGTTGCCCGAGTTCTGGTTCGGTTCTGGCAGCTGTATTTTCCCCTCTACCTGTCCTTTCCTGGTGTGCGGGATCCACTACCTCCACTTTGCGATCATACTCTTCTTCTGCACCTCCGTGCTGGTGCTGATGGTCAGCTGCTGCACCCGGCCCATCGAGGACCAACACGTGAGTGACCCACAGATGCCCTGGTTCACTCAGACCCCGTGTGTTTGTGTGACAGGTCCATGAAATATCAGCTTCAAGACAAAATAGTATTCATTCAATTACATGAAACTTTTTTCTTTTCAGCTCCATCGTCTGGTGTTCAGCCTGCGTCACTCCAAAGAGGAGAGGAAGGATTTGGACTGGGAGCAGGAGGAGAAAGGGAGAAGAGCCCGGAGAGAGGCTGAGGAGAGGAGGAGGGAGAGTAGTGACGCAGGTGAGACACAAAAAATAAAGGACGTCGCCGTCACAAAGACAGACAAATGGAGGAGAAAGTACTAACTCCTCTCTCGTCCGCTCAGTGGTTGAAGAGGGGGAAAAGTCTTGTATCTGTCGCCGGATTGGTCGGTTCTGTGGCGGCGGCTCAGAGGCCCACAAGCAGGACCCGTCTGAGGCATCGGAGAAGCTGCCCGACATCAGCGAGGACCCGGTGTGGAGGTACAAGGTGGATGCTAATGCTCTCATTATGATGGCTGTAGCAGTGTTTATGTGGGGTTACTACGCCTAGCAGTCCTACTGATGTACATAGGATGAAGTTTGATCACTCTGTTGGGACGATTCAGTAACAGTGGCGCCACCTGGTGCCAATTACCTGTCACTACAAATCAGAGAGATGTCACAATAAAAAATAAAGAAAGTTCTCTCACTTCTCTGTGGAGCACAGTGGGTTTGAAAGGATGTGTGTAATGCAGTCTATACATGTTTCATCAGGTTACGATGCCATTACTGTATACGGTTACATGTTGATTCAATCTGTGCATGATCCCAGCACTGAGATAAAAGGTGTGAGAAGAAAAAAAAAAAGTATAATTTGGAAGCCAGGTAAACTCAATAAAGTCTCAAGTAGCCCGAAGATTTGTTTTCAAAGCTTTTCCCCGACTTCTTTTTGAATCTTTAGCTCAAGAAATCAATAAAAAGAATGAGTCACTTTGCAAAACTCCTGTACGCAGAAATTAACTCATGCGTTCATATTGTCGGATAAAGTGCATGTTCTGCTGAGTCAATGCAGACTCTGATTTGTATATAATTGTGCTTGGTCAATTCATCAGGCATAAGATACATCATAAGTCATTAATTAAGTAAAGATATTTGGTAAGTATTACTTACTTTTTGGCCGCATCTCATACTCGTTTTTGGCCGTTAGTCTCACTAAGTTCAGCTCTGATAAGCATTGTTTCCGTCATTGTAAAGGACATCATCACTGCTCAATGATCAGCTTTAAAGACGTTATCTTATCAGACACCACAGGAACCAGGTAGCCATTCAGATTTCCAGTTTTAATCATCACTTCTGTTTTTATTTAAGCAGATATTTCCCATTAGCATTGTACATGTCTGGAACCTACAGAGTTCTCCCATGAATACCCAACTATCGTCCCACCTCCATGCAGAGTTTCAGCATCATTCATCACATCAGCTCTTTAATGTCCAGTCTGTCAGCGAGCAGGGGTGGGAGGGGGAGGAGTTTAACAGCAAGAGAGAGGGGGGGGGGGGGGGGAGGGGGTGAGGGAGGAGAAGGGAAAGGGGTTTTCCTAGAATGAAGAGTCAGAGCCGTCACCAGGCACTGTTCATGTAACGCTCCCACAGAGTTATGGGTGGATCCAGTAGAGTTGGATGGAGTCTTATCGAGCGTCTGAAATCTAGCCACCTACAGGGTCCTGTGCAGCTCCCAATACTCCTGATCGTGTGTGAGGTATCTGACACCTCAGTCTCCTGCAGGGTGGGGAAGAGGTAGGGGGGGGGGCTTTTAAGGCTGGAAGTTGGTGTAGAGAGTTTCTGCGGTCTGTGGTAGTCGGTTTCACCCGCTTCGAAGCATGAATGACGGCTTTGGCAAACACCTGCCCTCTGCCGAATCGTAGGATGGAGAGGGGGTGGGGGGGAGGGAGGGAGGGAGCTGGGGAGGTTTAAAACAAAGATGGAGTATTTAAAAAAAATACATCTTTGCAGGTTGAGTAGGATGACAGACTGATACAGGGAGAACACAGTCCTCAAGAATAAAAGCAAATACAATAGCAAACATTCTCTGACACACACCCCAAAAAAACTAAACAAAATGGCAAACAAGCAAGTCAATCAAACCATACAAAGTGACATCAGGCCTTTCCAAAGTGACATCAAGTTTCTCTTTTTAATCCCATTCAATCCCACTGGTCTTAAATCAATAAAATCCATCTCCCACAATTCTCTGTAAACCAGAAAGTACTCAGTGGCTCCTCTTTTCTTTTTTTTATGGCTGGTCAGCAAGGTTAGGGTCCACTCTGAGCAGGTCTCAGTGGCCAGTGAGACTGGCTAGTATGGTGTCATTAACCAATGCTAATGGCCCTTTATTCAGAATTAACGTCAGCGACACAGGCAATGATTTCAGCAGCATCATCAGGGGACTAATGAACATAGTTTACGTTACAGCACATTCAGAGAGAGAGAGAGAGAAACGCATGGCGCCGGACACACGGGTACAAATGGCATCTTGTACAACGGAAAAGTCAAGTTTGCTTTATACAATCACATTTCTATAGCGACGCTGAACATTCCACCACTGGAGAAAAAAAACAAAAACTTTTTACATCTGTTGGTACGACTCGTTCCTTGAAGCACCATTTGTACAGCGAACGTGGAAGTTTGTGATACAACACGGAACAAGTACTGGGAACGGTAAGCAGGCTCGAAGGGCAATACATTTCTATGCGTCATCTTTTTATGAATGCTAATCTCAATCAAATACACTGCAAACGTTTTCACATGAGTGACCCAACAGCCTTGTGAGGAGTTAGACCGAAAAGAGTAAGAGGCAGAAAGAGGGCCGACTGACGGCAGCAGGAGGGGACCCCAACCCTGGTATGCAAACGTTTAAAAAGGTGCCACTCTGGAGCACACTCTGTGGGGCGGGGGCTTGGAAAAAAGAAAAAAGGCAAGGAGAGTGACACACCTCTCTTCCTTCTTTACCTCTCAACTTCCCTTCACATGAGGGGAACAATATGAGAAAAGGAGTGCTGGAGCAAAGACAAAACAAACAATCCTGGAGTGCTCATTCCTCTCCAAGGAGGAGGTCAGCAGGAGGAGATGATATACGTGTCCTCCTCCCTCTCTACCTGGCCTCCTCCCTCCTGTCCTCCCTCTTGGTGCGAATGGGTTGAGAGCCGTCGGCGGGCTGCTGGACCCAGTTGTTATCGTGAAGCCCGACGCGGCAGCCCGGAGTGTCCTTGTCCGTCCGCCGGCAGCACATCCAGTAGGAACGTCCATAAGGCAGGTCGTGGTGGTAAGGTTTGGGGTGCCAACGGCACAGGGAGACATCCCCGCGCTCGTATTGCCGCTTGCACTGCTTGCAGGGGTCGTCCCTGTAGAGAGGGTCTTGATTCCAGCGAGAGTCCACCGCCCGCACCCCGTACGTCTCGATCAACGCCTTGAAGTAGTGGCAAGTGCATTTGAGGGCCGCTAGCGAGCGCGTCGGCAGGTAGCCGAAGATGTTGACCATGATGTGGTCGGGCAGCAGCAGCATGTACTGGCGCGGCTCGAGGAGGCGCTGAATCTGGAAGCGGATCTCCAGGAAGTCGTGGGACACGTGGCGGTAGAGGCGACACAGCGAGGGGTCCGAACAGTCATCCCCAACGCTGGGAGAATCCGGTCGGGTCGCCCGCTCCCCCGAGCCCACCCCCGCCCCGGGGCCGTTGTTGTTGGCACAGTCCAAAGAGCAAATACCTGACCCGCTGCCAATGCCCGTTCCTTTTACATCCTCCTCTGGGCCCCGCGGGGGCTGAAGGAAGAAGAGTTGTCCAGGAGGGGGATCATCGGATGAGGGGTCACCAGAGCTGCCTACACCCCCACTACCTCCCCCCCCACTAGACATAGCGAAGCACACCGTCTCCTCCTGCACATTCTCTGTACTGTCCTTGCCATAAAACACACATTGATCCACAGCACCCGTCACTACCACCTCCACGTGGAAGCCGGTCACCCGCTCCCTCCCCACACCCCCGGCTTTCTTCTCCTCCTGGGTCGGGTCTGGGCTGCCACAGGTCTGCCTGTCTGGGTGATGGAGGTCTCCATCTGGTTTGGGGGCAGCAGTTGTGGCGGCAAGCAGCAGACTACCGGGGTCTCTAGATGAGGGGCTGACTAGCTGGTAGAGGTCACAGGTGATTTTCTCTTTGGCCCTGGCCGTCGCCTGGTTGCCCCCACCGCCACAGCTCATAAACATACAGCGGGATCTGCCAGCTGGCTCCAGCTGAGACCGTGGATCCAGATTCGACACTCGGAAAGCTATTCTAACCTCACCGTGACTGTGGCTGGGGGGCGGAGGAGGGGCTGCAACGCCGGACTCCCCGCCTCTCCTTTGCTCCCTTTCTCTGTCTTGATTAGCAGTGTCTGTTCCAGGACCGGCGCCCAGATGGAACCGGTTCTCTTGGTTCTGGGACTCAAAGTGCGCTATGGCCTGGGCTACCCTCAATGACTCCTGCTGCTCCTCCAGCTCCTGGTCCGTCTGGATAGGAGATGACGACTCCCGGGCCTCTTTGGGCTGGCCATTTGAACTGTCCGACACGAACACGATAGGAGTGGGGTCCGACACCGTGCTCCGGAGGAGAGTGTGCGGGGTAAGGCCCTCACTGTTAGTGGTGTTCGGGGCCTCGTGGTGGTGTTGAGTCCCGTGGACCGCCACGATTCCCTGGAGGGCCATGGCAGTCCTCTGCTCAACCAATGCAACCATCTCTGCCACCGACAGCAGGTCCGTCTCAGTCACCCCTCCTAGAGGAGGCTCATCGGAGCCAGGAGGCGAAAGCGAGGAGTCGTGGCTGAGGCTCGGCTCCGAGGCTTGGGAGCGAGTTGGAGGGTCATAGGATGAGCATCGTCTTCGTCTTTTGGCTTTACTGCAGTCAGTTGCCCAGTTACCTTTGACCTTTGGAGAAGGAAGAAAATGCATATTTAGTTTTTCAAAAAATAACCAAATTGAACTAAAAGTTATTAAAAAAAAACCAGCTATTTTAGTTTCAGCTCTTTACCTTCATGGCGCTCGGTCTGGGCTGGCCTGCTCCACTGAACTGGTGTGCAACAAAGAAGGCTATCTTCTCCTTGGTGTTGCCCGGCTTAATGACGTACCAGGTGTCTAACAGCACGCGGCCATCTTCCATCTGGGACCCGGCGGAGGGTGGCGAGGGAGGTGCTGAAGAAGGTGGAGGTGCTTGGCTCTGTGAGCTGGGGACAAGCTCAGGTTCAGGCGGAGTGTTCTCTGAGCCCGCATCCTCCTCTTCTCCGTTCGCCTCCTGCACACCCACTATCATCCCTCCATCTTCACTTCCATCCACAGTCCTTCTGGCACCCGGAGAGGGCTCGGCCTTGCAGAGGGAGGGGGACCCCGACCCGCCGCCGCCACCTCCGCCGCCGCTGCCCCCCGAGCCCGGACTCCTGGCTTTGTTCTGGGAGTAGGTGCCAAAGGGGCGTGGGCACCACAGGCGGATGTGGGAGAAGGTGTCTCGGTCCATCAGGATGCGGACCACCGGGGCATATCGGCATCTATGCTGGCCAGCAAACACCCAGAGCCAGAGCTCTCATTCTCGGCTCCCTTGTCCCAGTGCCAACCTGACGGGCACTGTCTGTCACCAGGGCCACCAGCAACACTGGGCATTCAACCTGCATCAATAGGAAAGGGAGAGATGAGAGGAAAGGGTGGGGTACAGCCGGGGGAGGGAGGGAGGAAAGAAAGAGAAGAGAGAAAAAACGGCCCAGTGAAAACCGAGTTTGTATTTCTAGGGCAACAAAGCTCGTCAGTGGCGGGATCAGTTCAGATAATCGATGACCAATTGAGGCAGTATCGAGTCGTAGCCTCCAGGTTCAACTCAAACAGGGTGTTAGCGTTGTACACCGGCAGCCCAGCCCAACTATCATCATACTACTCACTGAACTTATCACAACCGGCCTGCCTCCGACTTTGCCCAAACTCAATTAGCGATTACATTTGCTACCGTGTACTATGATCATCTCCCCGCTTTGGAGCCTCTAAATCAAATTAAAAGGATTCCATTTCAGGTTTTGGTGTCTGCGGCCGGCAGATGAAAGGGATGAGAGATGGAACACAAACGCTCCAAATGGACTCTCTCTCTCTCTCTCTCTCTCCCCCCCCCCCCCTCTCTCATATCTCAGTGCTTCAAAGAGGACTTGCTTAATAGGAGGCAACACAGGGAGGAGCACGCAGGCATATGCTGGATCTATTTTTAGCAAACAGCAGGAGGGGGTGGGTAGTAGCTGTCCTGCCTGTCCTCACCCCTTTCTCCCTGCCAAAGAGCCTATGCTACAGGCTAGGGGGGGGGGGGGCGCTTTAGTCTAACCAGCGTGCTTCGGTGCAGCTATGCCAGCTGTAGGGGCTGCCAGGAACGTGCCAGCGTACTTAAGGAGAGGAACAAAGTGGCAACCGACATGGTTGGCTCACTGCTCATCTGAAGGCATCCTCTGCTTCCCAGAACAGCTTGAACCCACGATTCAGTCCTGAGCCGCTTCCTTTAAGTTTACCATTTACACATTAGTCTACATGTTTAAACTCATAGCTTTAAACCGGCTCTTACGACTCCTAAATTTGCAATTTGCCACTTAAGATAAGTTGCATTGCACATTAGTTTTAGTGCCGTAGTTCTGATGGTGCGGACAAAAGCCAAAAAAAGACACTATTGACTTTACTAAAAAGATAAGATGGCATGAATGATGAGATAATTAAAATACTCCCACTCATCCTGATTAAACCAACCACATATATGCATACACCACCACAACTCAAGTAGTTTAGTATAAACTATGTTGGATTCCCCCGGTCGTAATAAGATATTTGGTATCTTTTGTTTAGTGTCAGACCGCGTGTTGAGAAGCACGACATCCAGACGAAACATATCATGTGATAAAGGTTAGATTAGTATTGATTTGAATTTATTCAACCCTATATTGACCAAAATAGGCAACTAAAACTAAAAGAATGCGCCACTGAACAGCTCGTCCTTTACTTTCATTACTATAAACAACAAACTATTCAGTCCCATCTCTTCTTCCTGTTCTATCTTTCTTCACCTCCACAGGTCCGGACATGCAGTCAGGAACACTGTATCTTGGAGGAACTTGTCCTCTTACGCAGTGTTCATTTTTCAGATTGCCTGTTAAATCTCTGGGTGTGGCAGCAGCCACTTGACAGAAGTTGTCTGCATTATTGGCAAGTAACCAACCATTAGGACGGGCTCAGCTCGATGTGTACAGCTAAACAGCAACAGCCTAAAATGAGATTGGCTTCATACAAACATTCCCAGGTGTTACGGAGGAACAGGGTGTGTTTTATTGGTCAATACAAGCTGGTTCTGCAGCACTTGAAAATCTTTCTTTCTGTTGCGTAGCACAAAGTTAATTAAAGAGCTTATTTCGCACAAAAATAAAGGTTGATATATTTGTTTAAGATTAGTTTGTCTGCTTTCCATGTCAGCCACCCGACTCCTTCAATCCACAGGCTTTAAAAACATCACTGTTGTGCTTCTCTGCCCCACACACACACACGCACACACACACACTGAATGGGTGGTGCTTTGTGCATTTGGACTAATGGAATGGCTCAGAGAGGTGCAAAAAGCAAGCACCGCCCACACGGAGTGGTGAACCAATTCAAAAGCTTCCTCTGTAATCACACGGCAACGACTCGGCTAAGAGCAGGCAGATTATACTGTTGCTGGTGAACCTTTTTTACTGCCCTTTCTCTGCGTGTTCCCTCATGACTCTCTTTAACCACTTTCTCCTCCCTCCTCCATCTCACTGCATCGTGCCATCCATCACTCATATAACAGATTGGAGGGTATTAAAAGAGGGGCCAGAAGAGAGTCGGTCTGCCCACTGCAGTACAACGTGCCTCTCACACACACACACACAACATAAAGACACCTGAACAAACTACAGATCTGAATCGTTGGTTCTCACTTTCCTGTGAATCTAGGATGTTTGAGAGAGATGTCATGTCCACTCCCGACTAGAGCAGATACATGTGAACACGATGTTTACATCTAAACTCCACAACACTGACGTTTTTTTTAATTGTAGCTATTGCAAAGTGTTTTGTTTCTGTTGTCAAGTTAAAGAGCAAAGTCACTGACTGTCAAAAGACCAAAGCACAGCTTCAATCAATGACAACACTTCTAATGTTTGATCGGCTTCACTGATAATAAAAGAGAGCGATCACAGACTTGATGACAACGTCTTAAAATCACTGCTACACCGACATCACCCAAGCCTCTCTGTGCATGGACCAAAAGCTGCTCTTCAAAATATGCTTCTTGCAACAGAAACAATGCCAACTATTAAATACTTAACATACATTATCTCACACACAGATACAGCTGGAGTGTCATCTATCATTCAGTACTCCCCGAACAGTCGGTTTAAGTTGGTGCTGAGCTCTCTTAACTTTTTTTCTCCCCCCTCTTAAATTTGAAACATTTTCTGCAAATGAAGGCTTGGGTTTGGTTTTAAGCTTCCTGCATCTAATCCTTCAAATCCTGTCCAAGCACAGTGGCAGCCAGCGACACCACAGCAGCACCGCAGCACCAGAGACGGCATCGTTAGGTTCCCAAGCCGTCTGACAAATTAACGAGAATAATGCTTTTCTGCATGCGTCACTTAACGTTTAACTATTTCCATACATACAGAACGTTGTGGGTCTAAATGTAGGCAGCAGGTAGGACACGTGCACTTGGATCACACTAGCTACTGAACCACAGTATGCAGTGATGGTGCTACCAGGCTTTTATAACAGATGGTATAATAAATAAGTCTAATCATGCTATGGATTTATCGGTTTAAAATGAAAGAAGAGCAGTGTTAAGTATACCAGATGAGTCTCATCCCCTCTGCCATTTAACCTGCATCCATGTACAGTATGGCAACAATACAGAGCACATCATTCCTCCTCAGATTGGGAGATTCTGGTCTCTACAGAAATAGCTAACTCACTGTTCTGTCAGAGGGATTCTTGTTAATTACTGCTGCAGTCACGTGTACACAAATGTAGGTACTGGTCTGTTACTATAAGTTACTATCCTGCTGTTTGCATGGTGAAATATTGAGAGGTTTGTCCCATTACATTAAAACTAGACTTCTGTTGGACTTGGTCATTTCCCTATACAAAACAAAACCAGTTCGGCATGCACTCTCTCACCAGTGGTAGGTCTCTGCAGTTCAGAACATAGAATGTACCACATCCCCATTAAAGGCTAATTTAAGATTTAACAAGTCGGATTGGCAAAAAGAAGCACCAATTTCGAAAGCCTGTTGCTTCAAAGTTTGTGTTGATTTACCTTTAACCTATCAGCTCAAAACACACCGCATCACTCCAGCTCGGCCCCCGCATACTATCCTGCAGCTCTCCTGCACTAGACGGCCAAAAGCTGACGAGCGATGATACAGAAGCATGCCAAAACGTCTCAGCTCAACCTCCCTCCCTGGGTGTGTGCCTGTGAAGACAATGCAACAGAAAGCGCAGCCAGCAGGGCAACTGTCAACAGAACAATAGGGCCGAGTGCATCACTCCAGTCTGCTCAGGAACTTCACTACATCGAGGAGACACCTGGGAAGAGTGGCTGATGTGGCCCTGCAGGGCTGTCTGAGTGTTTGTGTGAGCATCTGTAATATCGTCTCCAATAAGACTTTGATGCAAGCTTTGATTCTACGATCACAAAGGCCACTGTGTGTCACAGCCGGGGTATTATCACACCTGAACATCTGTAAGGAAGGAGGGCAAGTCGTGCATCGTCTAACAACATCACACCGGATAGAATGGACTACTTCAATTCACACCCAATGAAACTGGTTATTTAAATTGTATAGCAATGACAACGTGAGCTCTTATGCTGCTTACTCTAGACACAATCACGGTAGCTTGTATCTCCTTGTAACTCACGCTGCGTTGTGCAATAACATAAACGTGTTTATTCACACATGCATAATCAAAAAACTCAATATTATGGTCAGCGTCACTCAACACATGTTGTGTTTACTAGGATCCAAACGTCCTCGGCCTGCAGGTCACTTGGCCATTTACTCTTCTACTTATAATCCTACAAACACCGGCTGAAATTAAAGCAACTTCTCCAGTACCAACCAACAAGTGTGGAGTCACAAACACACACAAAATAATAATAATAGCAACAATACTCTGATCGTTCATCTTAATTGTCACATTTTGACTGTGTGATGGGACGTCTCTGATCAACCACTGGCTAGTTACCCAACTAGCAAACAGTTAGCTTCACGTCTTAGTAAATACTTTATCAGCATATTAATATTTAACAGTAACTAGACCCCAATCAACTACGCTTCTGGCCACTTTAATAGGTTATTAATGGGTTGTTGCACACAGTAAATAGAGCCGTCCAGCTAACTGGATAGCACAACTTACCTGCATAATAACATGACAGGGCTAGCTAGCAAGCTAACAATATATCTTATATATATATATATAAAGCTCTTCTGATTAGCTAACCTCACGTTACTCACCTTAACAGCGTTAATCTCCACAGACACCCGTATTGACTCGGTCGATGACAAAGTGTTTCCTCGTTGTATTTCCCTCTTAACCCAAAAAAAACAGTTTGTCTGGTGAAACGCAGGTGACACGAGTTAACTATCCGTGTCCACGTAGCTAAGCTAAGCTAAGCTAGCTCGCTGGCTAACGGTCGACATTAGCATCAGCAGCTACTTTCTATTATCGACCGTGTTCCAGTGACGCTCCTTGTCAGCTCTCTGGACAAAGTGTGGCTGACTGTGCGCCTTGTTGGGACTCTGGGCGGCCGCTCTGCCGCTATCTATTTAGAAGAGACACACAGCTTTTTACGGTATGTTCTCGGGGATACCAAAATAATCAGTGTCAAAACGGCAGGAGGAGGAGGAAGGCCATCTTGTTGACAAGCAGCTGCATAAGGCCCACAGCCAATAGCAGCGCAGAGTCGGTGGTGTGCCCATATATGGTGTGTGCTCAGCTCCCTCCCTCTGCTGCACGCACACACACACACACACACACACACGCACACGCACACACCTACACACACGCACACTATCACACTCCTACACGCACACACATACACTTACACACACACACACACACACACACACACTCACATACACACGCACACACTCACACATACACACACACACACACACACACACACACACACACACACACACACACAAACACACACACTCACGCATACACTCGCATACACTCACACACACATGCACAAACACACGCACACACTCACACACGCACACACACACCTAGACTAAAAGGTCACTGTGTCAAAGACAGGTGGGAAAATCCATACACACCTATAAGGCAGATTTACTATCATACTACACTAATATTAATACAACATAATGCACAACATGCTCTCTGAGTATAACCATTATCCATCTATTACATATAAACTATATGTTTGTATAATAATATTTCATCAACAATATTTTGTTTTCCATATTTTTGGAGAGATGATATAAACATGAGTCATCATTACATCATGTAGGCCAACGCTGATTTGCCTTTCACTTTGTCAGTCCTCCTGTTGTTATTTGGCATCTTAATATCTTTTTATTCTGTTACTCAGTTGATATGCTGTGTACTCTTATTTTAGTTGTATATACATTTTATCTACACAGTATTTTTATTTGCTGCCATGACCTAGCTTGCCAACAGGGATCATTAAAGTTTCATCTTTTCTTTAAAAACCTTTGAGTGCCTGAGTGTTAATGAAACACAGAGGAAACTTTACACACACACAAAACACCTACACCTGTTAATGGTGATATAGTGGTGGAGAAATACAACATGTGTGTTGTATTAGTGGTCAGTATGTTGTGCACATGTTTGTGTTTCAGAAAATAAGCAAAAGCATCTTCTGAGTCCAGCAGAGGGCCAGACTCCGCTGTGTGTACATGTGTCAGTCCGTCTGTAAACAGTGTTTCTCTAGTGTAAACTTTACTGACAGTCTTCACACAAGTCACCATCAATGTACTTAATCTGTAGTATTACACTTATATTAGTAATGGAGTACTGGAGTCACTGATGTAGTGGTGAAGAAGAAGATGGATGAGCTACTACAGAGGAAACATTTTTTTGTGTTTTTATAAAGATTTTTAACTTTACATTAAAATCTATTAAATGCTGAACCAACAAAGAGGCCATGAAAGACTGTCGGGCATGTGTTGCCTGTGAAGTATGTAGGTAATTAATTAGAATGTGTGCTTTATATATTCTGTTTTTTTTTTATTATGTACTTCATTTATATTTTTATTATTTTTTTATTTTATTTAGTATGTGTTCATTTCTGTCTATTTTACTAATTTTCTTAAAATTAACCCCCTGGCTCTTCAGTTTGAATGTCAGCATTTTACTCTGTCTCTTATTGTCATGTTGTGAAACACTACATGTGCACTTTGTAAAAAAAATAAATCCCTTAATTCTCATTCGACGTTGTTCCATTTAAAGCCCGCCTCATGTGGACTGTGATTGGCCGAACACTGACACCACATGTAGTGTTCTGCCCTGCTATTGGTTAAAATAATACATATCTCCTCCCTTCACATCCGGGTTGGGCCTACTTGCTAAAATCTCGGATTGTGGTTCGTTCCCAGTCAAATCAACCAAATTTGAACTTCCGGTTAGTGAAATCGTTGCAAAACAGTCCAGACGGTGGTGGAGCAAGACCGTAACCAAGGAAAACCTGGATAACACAGCTTCAGGAAAAGTGAGTCACTTCATTTGTTAACAGCAGAATGTTTCATGCAATTAGTTGTATATATATATTTCATGTGGAAGAATAAACCTTGTTTATAAATGTCAGCAGCTACTGACGCTGACTATACAGCAGCTAAAGCTAATAAGCTAGTTAACATAGCCTAAACAAACGGTAATTGCTCTCCTTAACTCTGTAAATATGTTGTGCATTTGTATTTTACTAGACTGCAGGTCACTCGTGCACCGTACTGTAGGGGGCACGTGTTCATGACATTAGCATGTCTTGACACATCCAAGGTTAAACATAACAGAACATGTTGGTCCCAATGTTCTTTACATCGTGTGAAATACTTTTATAGAAACATTTACTTATGAGAGGGGAAGAGTGTGGTGGGTGTGTCTGGTACTTGGTCTTTTTTTTATTTAATGTCACTCTCAACATGTTACACAACTTGACTTTCCCTCTGTCTCTGTCTCTCTCTCACTCTACCCCCCCCCCCCTTCACAGTGATGTTATCAGAGGTGCTACAGGTGCTGCGTGGGGCAGGTAAAGTGGGCTCCGCCCTGGTTTGCTCTCAGGGAGAACATCTAAAATTTATGGTCTGCAACTCCAGCGTGGGAGCTGGAGTCAAAGTGGCTCAGGATGCGGTGGAGGGACTAGTGGGCAACTTCAGTGGCGGCAGCACTGCGGTAAGGATCCCTGCATAGACTCATGATGGGCATTTCATATAATGCATACAGTCAGATGCAGCCCAAGTTAGTAATTCTTTGGCTAAATTACTTGTCCCAACAGTCAACAAAGGAGGACGTGTTTCCGGATGCGGAGGGTTGGGAGAATGTGGACCCCGATGAAGCAGCCAAATGGGCCATGGGGACCGAGTTCCCCTCTGATGCTCCGGAGCGAAACCAGACGGAAGCTGGAGCCGCAGCAGAGACGCCGACAGGTATGTGACGTGTAGACTTAGTATGTGGCACTAAAAGTTTATTTATTTTTGTCTAAGTTTGTTTTTAAGCGTTGACATTATAGTAAAGATTGTTTTGAAAATGTTGTGAGATTTCACAGCAATAAATGCATCCAGAACAACACAATTAAGTGCAAAATATGCTTTATTTTTCATTTTTAGAAAACTTATTTATGCCATCAAAGCATCTTCAGGGCTTGTAAAATAAAGGGAATAATGGAAATCTCATAGCATGCATCCAATGTGAATGTATCCTCATTATTTACACTCTTAGTGCTAATTCTTTGACAGTATTTTGCCTTTGAATATTCAAGTTCTTGAAAAACTGGAGACTATTATACATTTTTTTTCTTCTCCTTCAACTAGTCTGACATTCAGACTGATACAATAGGACTTTAAAAGAGTCACATTTTGGTTCTTTCTACTACAGGAGTTCCTCCTTCCCCAGAGCCAGCTCCTGCAGGGACGGGCTGGCCGGGACAGAGCGCTCGCTTCCTCCACACGACCCCCCGGTTTAACCGGTACTACTACCAGACCAGGTCTGTCCACGATGCGGTGGTGGCGAGACTCAACCCAGAGGACATCAAGAAGGCCAGGGAGGCCAAGAAGGCCCTGGTCAAACCTGTCAGACAGAAGGTGGGTTTAGTTTGACTTTTAAAAAAAGCAATGTGAGCTGTTTCAGATTGTGTATATTCTTTATGAAGCAGTTTATGCTGTAAAGAGAGAATATTTATGTTTTATCTTAATTTGTGTGTTTAATCTTTTTGGGGTTATTTTGATGAACTAGTATCTAAAGAGACGGATCCTGTATTGAGTTGACATTCAAACATTTGATCTTGTCATGTGAGTGATTGTTCAGATAGATGACTGAGGTCGAATCAATACGCAGAATACGTTTTTTTAAATATGCTCTGGTATGTTTTCTCTCAGCTGAGTGACCGTGCCAGAGAGAGCAAGGTTCCCGCCACAAGAATCAGCAGGCTGGTTAATTTTGGGGGTAAGAACATCACAATCTTTCATCAGTTTTTCAGTTGTTGCACGTATCATATTTTGCAAAGAGAGAATGTATAAAGTTCATCGGCTGGAAATGAAGAGCACAGGGAGCAGTAATTACACTCATGCAGTGTAGCTTTAAATAAAACCATATTTTCAGAATTCACACGTCAGACAAATGTACTCAACAATGTTATTATAACAACGCTGACAGCACAATAGAAATATCATACGGGAAGGTGAATGACATAACTTCACACCAGCTGTTAAATGCATCGTAGGACGGGTCACCAGACGGGTCACCTGGTCCGAAGAGGCTCCCTGAGATACAATACATGATATAAATACATCGTATACAAATACACATCTGTGCTGAGTACGTAGTGAACATGGTCTGTATGTGACTGCATATATAAACTCACTCATGCATAGTGAGATTAAAGAATTCAATCAATAAGAAAACCACAAGATGTGCACAACTTAAATATCACCAGACTGAAGCGTCGGGTTTAAACCATCATAAACATTATGATGTCGTCCAGATGTGCGTGCTTTTGTGAATAATACTAATGCTCTGTAAAAATGATACTGTAAGATTGAAATACCGTTATCAGTGCATGAGTGGAAAGTTTTAGTTTCTATCTTTACTTGCAGTGTTTCTGAAGTGTCAGACTTTTTAGATATCAGACATGAAATATGATTTCACTCTTCAACTAGCAGCGGTTTGCAGCTGTGTGTCAAGTCAGCACTTCCCTCGAGCAATCTGTTAAGTGGCCCCTAAATTTCATAATCTCTCGTTGTCTCCGTGCTGCAGGGCTGGCAGTAGGACTCGGGATGGGTGCCATCGCAGAAGTGGCAAAACAGTCTTTGGCAGGCAAACCCAAAGGAGGTAAAGACATTGTTCTGTCCTCCCGTCCTGTGAAAGAGCGTTTGGTCCGGTGCACGCTCGGCAGACCCGGCAGACGGATGGACAGCTGCTCGGCCCTGGTGTCAGCACCTGCCAGGCTCCGGACAGGCATTACATCAAAAGCTGTTAACAAGGACTTGAAGACGGGCTTTAATATGTGTTAAATGAACAGTGGTTAATGGCCGCTGCCCTCGTTTTTACATGCTGCTTTCTTACAACTGTCTAGTAAAGGCTGGAGCTTAATCTTTAACATGGAGCACTTTGAAGACGCTTTCTAGGACAAATTACTCTTGTTGCTCTTCATGCTATTGAACTTCTAATGTGTTTCGCTTTATATCACTGCTAATAATCCCGTGTCTTCTGATCCGTCTCGTAGATGAGAGTGCTTTGTTAGACTCTCCTCTCCTGTCGGAGGCCAACGCCGAGAGAATAGTCAACACGCTGTGTAAGGTCCGTGGGGCTGCACTCAAGATCGGACAGATGTTCAGCATTCAAGGTACGCGTCGAACGGTGGTCAGATGTCCTCGCAGTCTCGGAGCATTTCTGATATTTTCTCATAATTCCGTCTTCAGACAACAACTTCATCAACCCTCAGCTGCAGAGGATCTTTGAGAGGGTCCGGCAGAGTGCCGACTTCATGCCGGCCTGGCAGATGAACGTAAGCATGAACGCTCCCTAACACCTAAGCATGAACGCTCCCTAACACCTAAGCATGGTTTGTACTCGCTTAGTTGTGCACCTCTGAGGTTTTCAGACACGACTGTCCCAAATAGCTCACTGATAAAAAAGATGTTTACATTTGTGATTTTACAAAGACAGACGCTTTAGAAACAGGAAGTCTTAAAAACCTTAATTTGAGTAAACATTTTGCAGCCAAATCAAATTGTTTTCAGGATATTCAACCTTCGACTTCTTCCTATACAGGGCCTGTATGAAGGCACTAACGTATGAGAAATGAGTTTACAGTTAATTACAATTCCTCCTCTGTGTTGTGGAGCTAAAGTTTTGTTCATACTCGCCCATGGCACCCTGATCCGCCTAGTTACAAAAACTCAGAGGTGCACAACCAAGGGGACTTGGTTAATGCTCAGTTAGGATTTTTATCTTTCTGTCGAGACAGTTTGCATTCATCTTAGAACACATTTACCAGAAGAACTGAGTGAATAAGTTAAATGTCTGACGACGAGGCAACTGAAATCTCAAACCGTGTCCTTCTGTCGAGAAAACGTTTGTTTACATATTGTTGCATTTAAAGGAGCCGAGCTCACCGGTAAACGTCTGCTTACCAAACGTAATTTGTGATTTCTTAAGTTATTCAGCAAACACGATTTAACATAACTCGGTATTCATTTTAGCTGAATTTGAAATGAAGAAACGTTCCCAGATGATGCTTGTCTGCCTTAACGATGCAGTTTAAATCTGAGTTCTACTGGAGTGAAACACGACGCAGCGTCTTGCTTTGTGCAAAAGATGGTCTGACCAAGTATTCATTTGTGTGTCAGTTCACAGGTGCAGCTTGATTTATGTGAAGTTCAGATACATGTTTGTAGACTTAAAACTTTTTTGTCTCTGATTGTGTAGAAAGTTCTGGAGGAGGAACTGGGTCCCGGCTGGCGGGAGAAGCTATCGTCCTTTGAAGACAAACCGTTTGCTGCAGCGTCCATCGGCCAGGTGCATCATGGGATGTTAAAAGACGGGAGAGAGATCGCCATGAAGATCCAGGTATTCATACACACCGTCTCTCTAATAATAACCCTAGCAATCTCTGTCTGCATTGATTTGTTATCCTGTTATTCCCATATTCCTCCCAGTACCCCGGAGTGGCAGAGAGCATCCACAGTGACATAAACAACCTGATGTCGGTGCTGAAAATGAGCGTGGCTCTGCCAGGAGGTAACAGCTACACCTTATAATTAGTGGTGAAATCCCTGATGAGGTTACAATGTGAAAAACAAATCAGTGTTGAAATGAACAGCAGGAGAGCTAATAACGCTGACTGTGCTGCTAACGGCTAACGTACGGAGGTTCTATTCAGGTCCATTATGATGCGTTCAGGCTCAGTTCAGTGAAAATGAGTATTGAGTGAAGGTAGATTATAACGTTATCATGATGTGTGAACTTGTGATCTTGTAGTTTTGGTGAGAAACTTGAATAAATCCCGTTTTTGATGGTTTACTGACTTCAGAGCGGTTGAAAGGGTTTTCCGTGGTGAAAAAAATCTTCTATAACAAAACAAAAAGGATCTGTATCCTCCAATATGGATCATTGACGATCGGCAATTGGTACCAAAAAAGCGTGACTGGGACGTCTCTAAATGTTACGTTTGCTCCCTTTTTTCTTTTGTGCTGATTAATTAATAAAACCATATTGAGGACGAGCTCTTCTGAATCTTGAGGCAGCTTGATATTTTAACATACTGCTGTTGTGCCCCATCATCATATTGGGAGGTGACTATAGATTGTTCTCCCATCTCCCACACAGCATTTCCCTGTTTCAGTGTAGACCATGAGGTGGTGCTGTTGTTGTTCCAGGTCATAAGTAGGTGACACAGTTGTTACTGAGTGGCGATGAGGACGTCTGCAGCTGTTACTCGTGTCCTTGTTATGTTCATTCTGTCAAAAACATGAAACTATTTATCATAACTAATGATTACACCGTGCTATAGTTATCCAATGTAATGGATGTTTCCTTCAGTTTTCCCTGCTGAGTTTTGTTTTTTCCACAGGTCTGTTTGCAGACAACAGCTTAGAGGTTCTTCAGAGGGAGCTGGCGTGGGAGTGCGACTATAAGAGGGAGGCCGAGTGTGCCAAGAAGTTCAGGTGGGTTTATTGAGCCATAAAACCTCTTCCACTGAACCCCACTAGTGAAGCGTTACACGTCGTTTAACTGCACAGAATAGAAACCGCATCAAATTAGCCATAAAGATTCAGGAGGGTTGCTCTATAATTAGACAGGCCGTTCACTAAATGTATGCTCCTGCAGATATATACTGCTCATAGACTGTAGGTAGCTCTGATTTTATTAAAGCTTTGTTAAGCTTTACTCCTGCTACTATTACAACCAACTATATTATTATTATTATTGTCATATACGGGAGAAGTTTCAGTGGGTTGCAATCTGCAACCTCACCACTAGATGCCGCCAAATCCTCCACACTGCACCTTTAATATATATATATTTTTACGGACTGTTTATGTCTGGCCTCCAGGTCCATGCTGGAGGGAAATGAGTACTTCCAAATCCCGAACGTGATCGATGAGCTGTCAGGCCGCAGGGTGCTCGCCATGGATCTGGTACAAGGAGTCCCACTGGACCGCTGCGTAGACCTGGACCAGGAGACCAGGAACGAGGTACGGGGTTGAGTCAGCAGGCGTCCCGAGTCTGGAGATGTGTCTAAATCTGTTGGCATTTTACAAATGACTACAGCAGAATGTTCTTTTAAAGGAAACGTAATCAAATGTGTTTGTATTAGTCAGTTAGTATAAAGCTCAATTTAATTTTCAGCAAACCAGGAATTATAAACCACTTTCAAGTGATAGAATCTATTTATGGAAAGTGAAAGAAAGGTCATGGAATTTGACATAAAGCGGACATTAACCGGCTGATGGCACATCACAGTCTGGACTTCTAATTGTGGGACCCAATTAGAGCTGAAACCCTCTGACGAGTAGAAGGAGCTGATTATATCGGCCTGTTCCTCCTCTCAGGCTTTTGTTCAGAATACATGTATTGTATACCTGCATTCCACCCTTTGTAGGTAATAGGACACAAGCACTTTTATTTGTAACACACGTGACATGATGTGACAGCTGCAGCACTGAGCGGAAGGAAGCGTTGCTCATTAACTCTCATAGGAACAAGTTTCTTGCTCGCAAATTGTACAGCAGGACCTCAAACGGCGTGAAAAAGACAGCAGCAGCAGTGAAAACTGTATAAAATACAGCATCTAACAGTTGAGATGAATGCACCTGGAGCATAGCCTACAGTAAGGCAGCATCTTTAGACATGGTGAGAGCTACAGCAGTAGACATGATACTAATAATAACAGCACGGCTGTGAACACAACCCTCGTCTCTCGTCTCCAGATCTCTTACAAAATCCTCCAGCTGTGTCTCAGGGAGGTGTTTGAGTTCAGGTTCATGCAGACGGACCCGAACTGGTCCAACTTCTTCTACAACTCGGACACCAACAAGGTGAGGGCGGTGTGGATTTACAGCTGTGAATGAGTTGTCTTGAGGGATGCCACCACGTTCACCAAATATTTAACCGCACCAAATGTGACGTTCTCCCATCTTACCTGTAGATCGTTCTGTTGGACTTTGGGGCGTGCAGAGGCTACGGAGAGAAATTCACAGATGACTACATAGAGGTATGAAGACGCCCAGCAGTGAACCTCACAACGGGATTCATGCAACAAGATTTCTTTGAATCAAGAAGCACACGAGTCAAAATGTCCTCATCATCTTGTGTGTGTGTGTGTGTGTGTGTGTGTGTGTGTGTGTGTGTGTGTGTGTGTGTGTGTGTGTGTGTGTGTGTGTGTGTGTGTGTGTGTGTGTGTGTGTGTGTGTGTGTGTGTGTGTGTGTGTGTGTGTGTGTGTGTGTGTGTGTGTGTGTGTGTGTGTGTGTGTGTGTGTGTGTGTGTGTGTGTGTGTGTGTGTGTGTGTGTGTGTGTGTGTGTGTGTGTGTGTGTGTGTGTGTGTGTGTGTGTGTGTGTGTGTGTGTGTGTGTGTGTGTGTGTGTGTTCAGGTGGTGCATGCGGCCTCCGTGGGTGATCGAGCCACCATTCTTTCCAAATCGAAGGATTTGAAATTCCTGACAGGCTTCGAGACCAAGGTGAGGTATTTTGGTCTCTGCTGCTGTTGCTCATTTATTTTTGATATGGTTTATCCTCCTCGGTCGTCTCCATTTATTTATGTCTCCTTCTACCTCAGTCTCTCTCCCTGTAGTTATAGTGCAGGAGCCTCCTGCTTCTCTACATGGTTGTTGTATCTTTACTAAAGAACTTGTGTTTTTACTTGTTAAATGTGAGGAATGTGAGGATTATTTATCAAAAACCTGATTCTATAAGTATTTCGTGAAAGTCAAAACTAATAGTCAACCCTACAATATCGAGGTGTTTGGTCAAAAATATCGGCCAGCCCTAGTATTATTTATAAAATGTGTAGAAAACGACTTGTTATGCATAAATAAACACTATTTATTTGAAGTTGGAGATATGACGATGTGTACATACATCATGGATATAATGCTCACTTTAAGCTCTATCATCTCAGGCTCACTCAGAGTTTACACACTCAAAAAACAGCTTAAAGTCTGTTTCAGTGTGTAAACAAACTGTTTACTTTTCTACTTTACAGCTGTCAGCTTCAGTATTCAAACATCAGTTTATTACTCACACACACAGCCGTTGTAACGCCTCTCCGTGCTCCCCACCAGGCCTTCGAGGACGCCCACGTGGAGGCCGTGATGATCCTCGGCGAAGCCTTCTCGTCCGTGGAGCCCTTCGACTTCGGCACCCAGAGCACCACCCAGCGCGTCCAGAGCCTCCTCCCCGTCATGCTGCGCCACCGCCTCACCCCTCCGCCCGAGGAGTCGTACTCCCTCCACCGCAAGATGGCCGGCTCCTTCCTCATCTGCTCCAAGCTGAAGGCGCGCATATCGTGCAGGGACATGTTCCTGGATGTGTACAACACCTACAACCAGCGGAGGCAGCAGCAGCAGCAGCAGCAGCAGCAGGAGGAGCAGGCGGCCCGGGCCAGTGCGTAGACGCTTCTGGACTTTTTCAGAGCGAGAGTAAAGACAGAAAAGATGGAGACTTCATCAATATGTAACTGGTAACGAGGACCACGACTTTCTATGGTCGTCTCCTTCACGTACAAGATCACTGACGTCCGTGTGAGGTCATGAGGATCTGGGCGATCGCGACCAAACGCTGACTCATCGAGGCCTGACTTAAGCTCTCGCTGTCCTGTGCAGAGACTCTGACTGAGTGTGAGCTGTGCCATAGAAAATCTATACTGATGCCCAAAACGGTTATATTACTGATTAAATATGTGAATTGAAGACAGGATTTTTTAACTCATTTGGCGTGTTGTGTGTGTGTTTGATTTTTATGGCCCAATGGTTACATCGTTGTCGCAGATCCTCAAAATGCAAAATGTTTCCTTTGTTTCGTCCCCCTGGTTAGAAAGCATTAATACGTTCACAGCAAAGCTCCAACATGTTACAAGAGAAAACATCTTCTGTCTCAAGGACTCATGATAAGCCCTGCATTGCATATCTGATGCTGCCAAGTGCTCCTTTCTTTTTGCGTTAGAAGGACTTTAATGTGCTGCGAAGTACGTTTTCATCCTGAAAGTGAAGCCTGGCAGACGACACGTGAAAGTCTAATAGAAACCCGGTGAGTAACGGCCGTGCATTATAAGGAATATTTGGCATAAATCTCCATAATGTGAAATGCTTTCGGACAGTTTTTATGGCTTCTTTATGACCGAGATGAGTTCTGTAACCAACAAGACGGTGTGCTGTGAGTTCTTCTTCTTTTTATAAAATAAACATTTCCCTGTTTCACACTTTGAGCTTCACTGGCAGGTGTCAAAGAAGACTCCATTGATCTTTCCATTGATCTTTTAGACCTCTTTGGGGAATATTGACATGTTTGACCTCGTTCTCCACTCTACGCTCTTCTTCTATCGACCGTCTTAACTAAATGTGAGATATGAGCTATTTGTGGCGTTGATGGCTCTATTTATTTCCAGGAACTATTTTCATGTCAAGGCAGCGCCGTCTTCTTTGACGTCGAGCCGCTGCAGCCCTGCTCGCAGAATGTTGTTGTTCACACCACATGGAGCTGAGATGTGAGGCTTTCACTGACCTCGTAAAAACCTGATGGAGCCTTTTTTTATTTTTTTTACTGGATGTCCATTAGTGCAGTTAGTGGCCCTCTGTTGCATCCTGTAACCTTTTAGTTTTTTTGGGAATCGGCCACAGTTATTAACTGCAGCACATGTCGAGAGAAGGAGCATTCTTCTCTTTCAGTTTCACGCAACGGAAAGTTTGAGCCGGTTTCTCTGCGTGTAAGAAGCAGCTGGCTTCAGTTTGTTGGAGGAGAATTGACTAAACACTTGGACTGGTGAGGACGATGATTCCTACCAGGACCAGTTCCTTTACGAGGTTTAAAACATGTCCGGAGAATGTTCGTGTCTACATGATGTTGCTGAATGAAAGGTAGTGACTGTGTGAACATTGAGGGACAGCTGGCAGGCTTTCAATAAATTCAACTTTTATTGTTAATTTTCTGTCTTCCCTGTTATAATAACCTTTTTTTCTTTGCTTGTTTTACCATTTTTATTTTATTTTATTTTAAGCTGATTTTGTGGGGGTGGGTCGCCTTTTTTTAGCAAATTACAAATTAGCATACTGGACCCTGATTGGCTTCCAGACAAGTTGTGATGTCATGAAATGCTGCACGTACATCGACACGTTAAACTGAGATTTAAGGATTTAAACAGCCTTCTAGTGTCAAACTCAAATATCAAAGAGATTTAACACAGACTTTTAAATGGAGGGATACTTTAAATTTGACTACTTTCAGGCCAACCAATACATAATTTATTCAGCATTTCTCTAATATAATTTTCATTCTTGACAGGGTGTAGAGGGCTTTGACATAAAGTCTGTAATCTGAAATGCCTTTGGTCCTCGTGTTGGGAAATAAAAGTGACAGTGAATCTAATTGAAAAGCTAATAAAATATGAACAATTCAAACGCTCCATTACATATAATATCATTTTCCAAATGACTCCATTATATTTATATCTTCAAAGTAAAGTGCTATCAAGGCTGAACACTGCCTTTATTCAACAGAGTGCATTTAACCAGCTGTAATGACTGTCACTGTATCACTGTAATGACCTGAAGGACCGGAGCTCAGGCTCACACTGGCAACCTGACAAAGTGCCCTTTAGCAAGGCAGCGGCTCCCTGGTGCAGTGGTGGAAAGTACAGTTACTCCAGTAGTGTACTTAAGTACGATTGTGAGGTACTTTACTACAGCATTTCCATTCTATCCTACTTTCTACGTCTTTCCACATTTCACCACTCTTCACTATTAAAGTATGTTAAAACAAGTGTATATTGTTTGTTTACCATATATTATAATACATTTTCATATTTTCATATATTTTTCATAGTTTATTGTTATGTTATATTGTTATATCACTTAGCCAAATTCCTTGTATGTGTAAGGTACTTGGCAACGTAAACCATTTAGGATTCTGATTATCTGACACTTACAGTTACTAGTTATTTTATATAATAACTGACAGTTACAGTTAATAGTTATTTTATATATATATAATAACTAGTAACTGTGTCAGATAATCAGAATATATAAACATGACATGCTTATTGTAATACTAATCTGCTCAGTAGCAGGCTCGCTGATACAAATATATAAAATAGGCCCCACAGTGATGAACTAGTTTATAACAAAACACTCTTACATGTTAAAAACTAAATATATGACACTTTGAAAGGAGCCATTCTGCATATTTAGGTACTTTAACTTCAGTAACATTTAGAATCCAGGACTTTTCTTTGTAACCGAGTACTTTTACACCATTTTATTTGTACTTTTACTTCAGTTAAGGATCATATAGGCTCTGTGAGCACAAGGAGGGTTTCCTCACAGGGATGACTGGAGGAACTCATTATCACAGTGTGGCTAAAAGGCCGCACGGTGGCGCAGTGGAGCGACAGAGAACAGAGCCCTGATACTTTCTTTTTTTTTCTCTCTTCTCTTGGAAAAACATCAATGGGGAGAGCGGATTTGCATGTCCGGCCGCCTGTGCCAATGGGCGCACTGGGAAGGCTGGGTTAGCGGGTGGAGCCGGAGGACGCTGCCCAGTAAGTACACAGTCAACAACCAAAGCATCCGAGAGTACTACAGACACACACATCCCACCGAAATCTCCCTTCAATCGCTCTTCTCAACCTTTTTTATTTTTGTAATTGCGCGTGTGCGTATATATATATATATATGTGTGTGTATATATATATATATATATGTGTGTGTGTGTGTGTGTGCACCAACCAGGTTGATTCGCGGCTCCGCATCGCCTCCAACACATCGCTTCTACCGCGCGGATGAAGAAGATTTGGTGAGATTTACCGGATCATTCTCGTTTATCCTGTGAGATATATATAAATATATCCTTCTTGGTCCGGGGTCCTGGATTTACCCAGAGGAGGAGCGGGGAGCCGATCATCCGTCGTTGTCTTGGGTGAGTTCACTTCACCCCCCCCACACCCCCCACACCCCCACCCCCTCTGTCCAACCTTTCATCCCTACATCTACTGACACTTTACTGGGTTTATTCTGATGTCTTTCTAATGAATGAACCGAGAAAGTGCGCGAGCCACTCTATAATTAAATTTGTTTTAAATCCGCGATTTTGTGAGTTAGTGTGGTAATTCATTTCTAAATGTTGTGGGTGCAACTGCAGCGCTCGTGGACACGGATCTCACCAGTGGGCCATATGTGCGTGAAATGAATAAAATGTGGCAGCTCCAGCCTTTGATAGCCGTTTACATCCTTAATCCAGAAAGGAGGAGGAAGTATTGTAGCAGCACTCTGATCGGCTCTCACACTAAACTACCGGCACACAGAAGGTCTCAATGTGAACACAATCTTATGAATATTCAGGAGTAATCCAATAATGCCATTTGGATTTTTTTTAAACTGCAACTTTCTAGGCCTAGTATGATTTATAGCTCCTTATTATGATCCTATATGCTACCGATTATTGTAAAGAGGTTACGTCATTATTGGCGTGGGAATGAGATGATGTGACATCGATTGGTTGGTTGTTGGGTAATTATCGGTTCATGGGGTTTTGCGGTGTTTTTTATTATTATTCAGGACAGCATGGCCACCGAAACACGCGCCCCTCAGTTTGAATATGCAAGACCATAATTCTACCTGTCTGCGGGATCTCTCTCTCCGTTGCGTCACTGCTGCCTGCTTAATTGTGTCGTTGTTGGGTTTGATTGCATTATTTCAAAAACTTCTCCAGGGTTTATTCTTTGGTGGTGGGGCGGGGAGGCTGCAGCTTAATGTGGTAGCTCCCACATTTCCTTAACACCAATAGGAGATTCAGAGCACATTAGAGCAAAAATCGAGACTGTCGCTGTAATTAACACATACACACACACACACACACACACACACACACACACACGCGCACACACTTGGCACATGCCTGCGTCTATAGGCCCAGTAAATGCATGTGGCTCTATTGTCTGCGGCGCTCCATCTGTTCCATGACATGGCATTCCTCAGACAGCCAGTCATGCAGTTAGGGGGTGGTCTACCCCGACCCACTGCCTCTGTGTGTGTGTGTGTGTGTGTGTGTGTGAGTGAGAGAGAGAGTCACATGGGGTGTATTAAGAGAGTAAGCGCAGTGCTCAGGGTGTCTCAGCCCACAAGCCCTAGACCACCTGCATAGACTGCTCCTGGGTCAGGCTGAAGGGCCTGGTTTGGCTCAGGATTCGGTCATTTAAAGCACTGCTTTTGGCCTGAGATTAGGCCGGAGGATGACTCGGTTTGGTCTGGAGCATGAGCTACATTAAGGTTAGGTTTTGTCTAGAGCTGGGGCTAGAGGAAGGCCAGAGTTGGTCCGGAGCTGTGGCTTTGGCTAGATTTGGGCTAAAAGCTGTGGCCAGAGGGCAGTTACATTTGGCCTGGAACGTGAGCTACATTAGGCTGTAGTTTAAAGCTATGACTGGGGCTATAGTTAGGGCTAGAGGGGGCTAGATTTGTGGGGCTAGATGGAGGCTAAGTTTGGTCTGTAAATGGTGCTAGATGAAGGCTAAACCTGGTCCTGAATTGGGGCTAGAGGAATGCTAGACTTGGACTCAAACTGGGGTTAGAAGAGAGAGGTGCCAAACCAAGGGGCGGCTGGATATAAAGCTGCTCTGATGTAGCTAATCACTGTTGCAACTCAGTCGTCACAACTGGAGCATAATTACACCACCCCCATCCAAACAGCAGTACACACACACACACACACACACACACACACACACACACACACACACACACACACACACACACACACACACACACACACACACACACACACACAAATGCACACACATACACACTCCATTTCCCCTCAGACCATTTGCCTCTTCCACTGCTCTGATTGCTGCATGAGGTATTGGCTGTCTTTTGTTGTCCACACACACACACACACACACAAGGGGGAGGGGGCTGGTGCAGCTGAGACCACAATACAGCAGGGATCAGAGGTCATCCAGCTGGCCAATCAGGGGGCTGTCTGGGTGTGCTGGTGGCGGAGCAGGGCGTGCCCCCCCCCTCCCTTTGTGCTGGTAAGGGTGGGTCTGCTAAACAAGCGGCTCCACATCCAGCCCCCGGCCCTGCTACTGCCGGCGGCCACATTGTGCTTCCTCAGAGCCAGTCACAGCAACCTCCGGACACTTTAATAGACTGCAGGTCAGGGGCCGGTCCAGTTAGGAGGAAGAGGAAGTCTCCTTCTCTGG
>JAVDOI010000014.1:17531382-17536382 GCA_032191485.1 Leptoclinus maculatus | reverse complement strand
AAATCAAAAGACATGATTATCAAGCCCCTTCGCTCAGCAAAACTATTTCTACTTGCTCTGGGAAAACATGAATGTCCACAGCTAAGAGTTTGTT
The DNA here is from genome assembly GCA_032191485.1 of Leptoclinus maculatus. Lineage (NCBI taxonomy): Eukaryota > Metazoa > Chordata > Actinopteri > Perciformes > Stichaeidae > Leptoclinus > Leptoclinus maculatus. The sequence goes on along the minus strand of JAVDOI010000014.1, from coordinate 17,536,288 downwards.
AGGAATGTACTGGGAGGCTGGAACCAACAGCAGTCTTACAGATAAAGCCACTGCACCATCAGACTGGCCCACAATGGACTCCGAGTTCACAGCAGGGGCCCTGCAGTGAAGAGACAACCGCAGAATTGTTTCCTTCTGGCCACAGCATATTAACACCCTCTCTCTCTCTCTACCCCTTTCCCCCTTTTTTTTTTATATACTGCATCCTTCCCACAAGCCATTTGTCATCGCTGATTATGCTCTATTCCCCGGCACACTCTTCTGCCTGCTCCCAATACAACCGGCTTTTTTTTTTTCTATCTTTGGGCTGTGAGGGAATATGATGGATGATGCATTGATTGGTTTGCAATGATTGATAAAGTCGCTGGAGAAAATTTTAGCTTTGCTTGCATAGCGCTTAATGAGAAAGGATTTATGTCTAAAGTGGTATTTTGTGTTGGCATTAACAAGGACTAGGGAGGCTGGTTGCAATTAATCTTAATATTATAACGGGTTGCATTTGTATCAGTCATTCCGTCCATGACACATGACAGTAAGTGCTGGGCGGTATGACCAAAAATTTGTATCACGGTATTTTTTAAGATTCTGGCGGTGTCACGGTATTTCTTTTTCCTTGACTGTGTTTTCATATAGGTTTATAGCGGCTTACTCTACTGTCAGGAGTACATAGAATATAAAAACATTTTAATGTCATCCTGTATAAAGACTTTGCTTACTATAGGGTGTGCTCGTTTGTTCCTATAATGTTGGGATAGCAGTTTAGCTGAAGTATTGTGGCCCCGGTTGAGACGTACCTTGAATCCAGTGTTTTAATCATTGCTCTGAACGCGTCTTCTCGACTGTCTGTAGCGGGACCTTGTCCTTGCAGAGCTGATCGTTGTTGCGTTAGTAATGTCGCTCCACCGCTTGCTTTTCTTGTCATAATGCAGTGCCTCGAGCAAATGCCTCTTCAAGCGATGCGTGACCTTTGGCTTCACTGTTTCACTCGCGGTTTAACGTTACCGGTTGACAACCGTAATCACACTCTTGTATTCCAACTCGTGTTTTCTGCTGTGGTGAGGTGAGTAAGTTGCTCGTGTTACCACCAGCGGCAACACAGTGGCAAGACACACTTTGCAATATATAGTCTTTGGATGTCGGATTTTTTTAAAACCAAAACACTTCCAAACAGCGGAGACAGCTCCTCTCTTGGGCCACAGACTCTATCGGGTGCATCTCCGTCTGTCTTTGTTCATCCTGCATCGCTCTTTTCTGTTCTTTAATGTAACGTTACTGTAGCGATGGAGGCCTCTCGCAGCTGTTAACAGACTGTTGTGCTAGCGGGCTAGCTAGCTAGCGAGCTGTACCCAGCATGCCATTCGCGTGACATTTTTATAAAATGTACAATTATTAGTGTTGCAAATTGTTTATGTGTCACAACTGTTGTGTCGTTGGTGTTTTTGCCTGTTAAAGAGCGTTAGTTGTGGTTATTAATTGTTGTTATAAAGTTATAACCATGATTAGGGGTCCCTCTCAATACACTTAAGACAACTAGCTCCGACCTTAGCGGGGAACAATATATTTAGCTGCTTGTTGAAGAGTGACAGCAGTTGTTTCGGGAAAAATTGATATCATCAAAGCGTCCTATGTGGTAAATATTCTGGTAGAGACTAGAAATATCAGAGAGACAGAATGATACAGAGAGTTTCTCATTCATGCATTTTAGGTAAGTATACAAAACCAGCTTAAATTCTAGGAACTACAGGGCTTTGTTAAGATGCTAAACAGCTTGAAATTCACTGTAGAATATAGTACAGGGATAGGTTGCCTCTAATAAACACTGTGGATGATGCTGATGGTGAGGGTGGGAATTCAATCTTTTGTTCTTTCACCACACATATCCATCCAACTAAAATGGAAGGAGGGGTCTATTTATACGTTTGTCCTTCAGGAACTGCAGCGACTAGTGTGAAGTTGTTTTGGATGAGCGTTTCTCGAGATGATATTCTGGGCTCATTCTGAACAGGCGCGTTTTGAACGGACACTGCACTATTTGGAAAGAAAACCAAAAGCATTTATTGTCCAGAAACTTTTTCTTCATGCAACATTTTTTTATTCTATTGCAGGTATACACCTCTGCAACTTCACCTTGTTACCGTCACAACGAAGATCACATACACACACACTCTCTTTTCTCCCCATCCCTCACCTTCTCTCCTGCCTGCCCGCTCTTTGTCCCCCCCGGCCTGCTTCCTTCCGTCTATGTATCCCCTGCAGATGGCAGCGGCTGCCTGACCGTCCCACTGGACGACGTGGCCCACAGGGGGCTACTCCAGTTGCCAGTTTCCTATCCCCTCCTTGCACCTCTCTGACATCTCCACTGAAGTCTTGAATTAACCTCACAGGGGCCGAGTGGTGCGCTTGAATTTAAAATCGGTGGATGTTAATTATACGCTGCTTTTAAAACAGGTTCTTGGACCCCCAGAGGTACAGTAGGTCACAGTTTCAATGAGGAACCCAAAAATTGTTAGAGGCCTATGTTAGGTTCCACACATTGAGGATAATTAGGCAGAGCTTAATTAAGCCTGACTAAAATGCTTAAAATATGCTCGTGGGATTGGATTTATATAGTTTTTCCGGTAAGCTAATGACATACAGTGTTTCACTCCGTATTTGATTGTTTTTGTGCGATACTGACACCGGCTATCAACACAAAAAGTTTGTGTCCGGATCTTTCAAACTATCTTCCCGAGCGAAATAGAGAAAACGGCTGTCAGGGACCCGCCGATGGCTCTTTCACTACCGACGTGTTCCATAGCAAAGTGCCTCTTAAACTCGGGGCTTTGTAGATAACTCATGGCGTGTGTTATTGCTTATTCTGCAGCATCACCCCGTTACACACACAAACACACACCCTCCTACAGCTCTCTCGTTGTCCCGCTAGTTGGAAACACTTTCAAGTAGGGTGCACATGATGGCTTGACGGGGCTGCCATGGCAAGCGGCACGGCCGGAACACAGTCGGACTTGACAGACATTCCGACCCAGGCCAGGCGTCACCACATTTGATGTTGCCGTGACGACTCGGTAACAGCGCGCCTTTCCTCTCAAAAAGATGAGACATTAGTTGGAGTGTTTAACATTTGGTTGGGGGTGGGGGTGTTCGCTTACATTTACACCAGAATAATCGGAGGGGGGGGGGGGGGAATTGAAACTGCTCCAGCCTGTCAAGTCTGTCCAGTCATGTGTGAATACTATGAGTGAATCAACAGCAAAAAGCCCAGGCGTTCATTACGTACCATTTCTCTGAGTGTTTGTGTGTGGTCAATTTGACCATTGCGTGTCCCCTAGGCGCAACAACAAAGAGAGCAGAGGTCCCTCTAAGTAGGTCAGTTGTTGGCGCGAGGCCGGCCGAGGGCTTACCTGAGCACACAGTGGTCCGGCTCAGTGGGACCCAGCTCCCTTTGTTCACAGCACGGCCTCCGCTCGGCGCTCCCCACAGAGAGCCGCCAGCATTGCTGCAGCCCCGGGGTCAAGTCTTTTTCCAGCAGCACAGCTCAGGGCTCCGTTGTTTCTCTTATAGAGATCCAGAGGGTTGACTGTGGTCATCTTTATGTATGAGGACGTGTGAACGGGTCACCCTTAACATTACCTCCCTTATTTGTGTGATAGTTAACACATGTGAACAGTACTGTAGCTGAAGAAGGTGTGTTTCATTGGTGCACATGGCAACACCCAGTTAAGTTAGCAGTGAGTGTGTAATGCACCGAGAACACTTGTTGGACACCCCGTTGCAGCCGTGTGGATAAAGCCTTTTCACTCTATGGGGGACCGTTCTTTTTTTTTTGCCACAAGGAGCTGATTGACTTGTGTGGATGTTTGGAAATTAGGGCCTCCTCCAACTTCCTTCATAGGTTTTGGATTACTGAATCAACAAAAAAAAGTTAATACTGAGCATTTACATTATATACATATTCTAACACATTATTGTACAAAAGTATACATTGTTAATATATATAATGTCCAATGATATCCTCCCAGCTTTCTTAACGTTATAATCTATATTTTTGACCTATTTCACAAGCAGAACATTTAGTTATATTAAAGCATGCATTAAAAACAAACCAGGGATGCAAAGTTTTTATGCTTGGGCTTGAGGAGGAAAAGTTGATATATCGATAAAAACAAAGTGCAAACAAAGTGCAATGGAAACAAACATGAAAGGCAACTTTACTTGCAGTTTCTTCTGCACATTTTCTGGAAAAGTGATTAACCGTTGCGCTACAATTGGATGGAAAACCTGATGTGTTTGGGATAGTGAGCCAGCAGGGCACACAACAGAACCCTGAACTGAAGCGCTAAATTGGAATGCAGCCATCATTGATTTTATATTTACACATGGCTCTTCCTTCTGTGTCACTACAAAATGTCTTTCGCCTGCAAAAAGTAGGCAAGTTACATTTGATGTTGTTAGGCACCAAAGTTATGACTACAACTGCTATATGAATAAAATATCAGGGTTGGATAATTCACTCGGTTTGAACAACTCCTATAGAAAATAATCCAGTTTAATGTGTAACTGCAATGTAAATTCACTATACATATAGTTTTTCAAGTAGGTTTCACTGGGGGAAGTTTAAAATAGATGCTAATGATGCACAGTGGATAATTCCATATTTTCTTTATTGATCTGCCATTTATCGGACCATACCAAACAACTGAAGCGCAGTAGCCTGAGGGATAACGAAATCACAGAATATTTCATTTAATTATTTATTGGATATTAAGAAGAATACAACAAAGCTTTTGCAATATTTGATTTTAGAGAGAACCCATTTCATACACCCTGGGAGTCAATGTACTGCCCACATTGAAAATTATTTTAAGTGCGTCAACGTCGCATGTCTCCAACACTAAGAAGGTGTGTC